>OVAN01013182.1:143-13052 GCA_900406275.1 Anastatica hierochuntica
CGGAAAAGGAAATCGAGTCGGCCCACGAGGATCTATATAAAGGATGCGAAGTCAAAGGAAGGAGAGATTCATTCATTCACAGAGCTTTTCGTCTCACATAAACACTTAGAAAAACTAGGGTTCTTGTTTCGTTTTTCGTTAGAGAGCTGCGTCTCAACTAGGTTACACGTTTTACGCCTTAGTTATAGGTAACCGTCACCAACAGATCTTGTGGCCACGGCTTAAACACCGGTTGCGCACGCTCCGATCTCGGAATTCGAATAAGGCCCTTAACTTCTTTGTTAACTGTGTCTGTCGAATCGCTCTCGGTTTACGCTTTCCGCATACTTTGTTCCGTTCTCTTTTTCACTTTGTATTCGCTTACGCTATTCTATCTTACGAATCTTGTCTCTTGTTCATCGTTAATTCATATCACTTCGCAATATATTTCGTATTTCGTATTTTGTATTTTGTTATCTAACTCTCTAACGATTTCTGTTTTATCATCTTCGCAGTTTAACTTTCGTATTTCTTATTTAGTAACTCGCTAATTCGCTGTCTCGATCTGTTGATCTTTGGCTAACAGAGTCCGTGAACAATATAACATTGACAGTGAGAATTTCGGTTCCCACAAACTACACCTTGAATTCTTCATTATAAAACCATTCCCAAACACTCCCCTTCCAAAACTTCGCACAGGCTTCTCCTTCTTGGACTTTAACCCTCAAATTAGCTTTCCCTTAGTACATTATACCACAATACTCATAATCTATTTTATTATTTAGCATGGGATATGAGACTCCTTCTTCAAACTTCTTCAAAATAAATTCCCCTGAGTCGAAGACGATCATTGCTCTAGTAGCCATGAGAATGGATGTTCCTAATATCATTGGGAACTTATCTCGGTAGGACATAATATCCATTACCACAAAATCACACTTCCCTAGTGTGTTGTTTACTTTTAGATAAACATCTTCAAATCTTTCCATAGGTACTTTCTTTAAGGGATCTACCAAGGGAACGTGATCGAGTCCTTTCTTTACTTGATATTGAGTCATAACTCTTTTACTATATTAAAATATAACACATTGAGACTTGCTCTGGTGTCTGCCAATACATCTTCGAGTTGGTATTCATTAAGAGCACATGGCCTTACAAATATTCCACATACTTTCATCTTTTCTAAAATCTTCTCAACCAACTAGTGGTTGGAATACCATTCTCTTGTATTATCTTTTGAACTATATCCCTTCTAGCAATTACTCTTTGAAGCTATTGTTTGATAAATTCATTTGTCTTAGCTTCCTCTACCATTTTAGAGGAATGTATAGATGACTATTTTTCTTAATTTCCTTCTAACACAACTCAAGGATGTGCTTTTTATAGCGTTGAGGGTATAGATGATTGGATTGTGGAACTGAACTACTCAATATTGGGTAGTCTTCTTTGCTTACTTCTTCACCTCTAGGCATGTACACATGAATCTTCTCTTTTTTTCTCTTGCCTGAATGGTGCTTTCACCTCACCTTATTTAGCACCACTTCTACTAGTTACCTTCTCTTTAAACGAAGGCTCTCCCTTCCCTTTCTCAAATCTGACACCTCCTTTTGATCACTTTTTCACATTTAGGCATGTACCTCAGAACCTTCTCTTTTCTTTTATCTTGAATGGTGCTTTCTCCTTAGCTTCTTTAGCACAATTTCTACTAGTAACTTTCTCATCAAATGAAGGTTCCCCTTTTCTTTCTCAAATTCGACACCTCCTTTAGCCAAAAGAGTGTCCATCTTTTCAAGTCTTGTGTCCTTGAGCTCAACGACTTCACTACTTTAAGCAATGAGGATATCCTCTCATTCCCTTATCTACAATCAAGTTCTCAAAAAATTCATAATTCAAATGACCATCACTCATACGCTTCAAGAATAGCCTTTCAAACTCATAAATAATCTTTTCTTCTTAGACTTTGAAAAAGATTTATTCTTGTGATGGGAACTTATCTTGAATTTCTTCCAAGAACACATTCCAAATATTCATGGTTGTTCCACCTTTTTCTCTAACAACATCCTTTCCTTTTTGGTCTTTATGGCTTGTTGTAGTAGGATACCTCACCAAAAATTTTGTTGAGATCCTTTTTAGTCTCATTTTTCCCTTATACAAGTTTCTTTAGCGTGGCATGGTTCTCATCCTCTTTAGCATTAGTCGTGGCTTAACGAGGCTTTTAGTATACTCCTTGATTTGTGTGAATACTTGGAAGTTTGTCTTAAGGGGGATACACTTGGTCTTGAGGATTCTAAACATCAGTACTCCGGTAAGACAAGTTGTTTTTGTAAGGTTTATACCCTTGATTGAATGGTTTTTTTGTAATAGCCACCTTGAATGTAGCTCACTTCCTCTTTTTTTTTATTCATTTGTTCCAAATCCTCCTTCTCGAGTAGAATCTAGGTCTAGGAAATGGACTCCTCTCTTCGTTTGTTGAACCAACTTGTCGATCCTCTCATGGATTTTTAAAACTTTTCTTAACTCACATTTGTGGCCTTGTCTGTTCTATCATAGTCAGTCCCATCGCAATGGTCTCTTAAAGCTATATTTTATATGAGCTTCTCCCATTGGTCCGCAGATAGGCTTGCGAAACACTCCAAAGAAGCAGTGATCAATACTAAGCGGTATTTCGCATGGATCTCATAATTTAATATTTGCAATATTTTCCCCTTTGCGATCATATGGTGAAGGACCTTATGTAGCCGAAACCTTTCCCAAACTTCATATAGATTTTTTTTTTCCTCCATGTTTAAACGAAGCTATATCGTTTCCATTCTTCTCGGTTTGTTGAGGAAAAAGGAATTTTCAAGGGATATCTTTTTCCATTCATCCCAAGTGGTGATTATAGATGTAACAACACTCTTCTCCCATTGTAAAGTTTTGTCTCATATAAAGAATGGAAAGAGGGTGAGCTTGACTACATCTTCTGAGACATAAATGACCTTGACCGTGCCATACGGTTTTTCAAAGCTATCCAAATGCTTTAGTGGATTCTCCAAAGGTAGACCAAAGAAACGCAAGTTTGGCACCATATTTATCATGCTAGACTTGATCTTAAAGTTGTTTTCCTGAATGTTGGAGGCCTTATCCAATTCTTCTCCATTTGTGCAAGGTTCATCACAATCACAAATTCTTGGCTTTCTTCTTTGTTGATAAATTGAGACTTGATAAACACCTTATGGTGTAGGTTAAGGTGCTAACACATGTTAATTATAATTCAGGATTCTCTAGGAACATTGAGTATATCTTCCTCCATGTTAACTTTTTGATTCATACCCAACCGTTAGAGACGAGCTTCTCTTTTCTTAGCCCTTTTCTCTAGAAATTTCTCTTTCATTTCTTTTAGGGTCAACTTGCAAATGTGGTAGCTCTTGATTACTCCTTCATCTTGTAATCATAAACCTTCGATAGCAAAAACATGAAAATAATAAAGTCAAATTTAAATGATCCAAATAAATAAAACTTAGTCCTTTGAACAATAGAAAACCTAATGAAACTCTTTCTAAGACTTAAATCCCAGACAATGACTCCAAAATCTTGTTGGAATGTGTTTTAGCCAAATTAACAAGCTTTAAATTAATAAAACTCTTTACTATATGCAACATAATTTCGCAAGATTACGATTGTATGGTTGTACTATATAAGGGTCAAATCCAATGGATTAAGTCAACAAGAAATGATAGTAAACACAAATAATTCACCTAAGCTCATAGTCTAAGCAAATTTGATTGGGTGGATTTTATCACTAAGTCTCAATGCAAACACAAAGAAAGTCAAATTCAAATGAAGCAAATAAATAAAACTTAGTCCTTTGAACTATAAAAACATTATGAAAACTCATTCTAAGACTGAAAGCCTCGGAAACGGTGCCAAAACTTGTTAGCATGCGTTTTAACCCAATAAACGATTTTTGTATTCATAAAGCCCTTTCTTAAACACAAGAGAAATCCGTAAGATTACGGTTGTATGGTTGTAGCATTAAGTGGTGGAACCAAAAGAATTAAGTCAACAAGAAATGAGATTTAACACAACGAGTGCATCTAAGTTCATAGTCTAAGCAAGTTCGATTGTGGTGACGTTGTCACAAAGTATGAATGCAAACACAAAGACAAAATATAACTAAATGAAAAATCATAAACAAACAATATGTAAAATACATGAAAGAAAACAAATTTTCAAGTTTTAAGATAAGGCAATTGAGAGAGGTAAATCTGTAAGAGATAGCATAAAGTTTGGGTTAAATTTGGAACTAAAAGGAGTTTCTAATAGACTTTATTTTAATGGTCTAAACTATTTATAGGCTTAGTATCAGTTAATTATAAACCAACCTTCTTTCATAAAGATGATCTATTCAACCATACAAATAAAAAGGCTCAACTTTCACTTGTTTCCTTTCTATACATGTAAGTGATAGTGCTCTTCAAGCGATTAATACCATCAAAACAACCTATCAATACTACTTTTGTGCCCCAAATTGAAAGATATCAACTTTATTTCATTCAAGCATTTCTTTCAAACACCTAGTGAGCAATTGATGCATGCATGTAATCATTCAAATAAACAAAAAAAAATCAGTGAAAATCTATGCCAAATATCTAGCCCAATACTCATTTCAATTTGAGATCTAAGCCTAGCCACTACATATAAAGATTCCACAAGTAAAGTACTCCCTAAGATTCATGGAGTCCAAAAGATATGATCTTTGAGACTATATAGTCTTAGAAGCAAAAACAAGAAATAGACACAAAAAAAAAGGATAAAGGTATTTGCAAAAGTTCAAAGATTGAATCTTGATCCAAGTTGCAAGTTTTAAGAAAAGATTAATTTCTAAAATACAAAGATTTCAAAATTATTTTCGTAAGGGTTTTAGAAGTGCATTTATACATAAATGTGAAGAAGGATTGTTGCCCTAAGCCATCAACCTCCTGGTGCTGGTTCATTGACTCTAAAGTCGATGGTGAGGCACGCTGGTAGATTTCGACAAAGTTGATCTCCCATTGACCCGCTCCGCTGTCCATCGACCAAATGGTCGATGGTGAGGCACTCTAGCAGGGAATTGCTTTTTCTTATTCTTTATTCATAACTGATCAATCCCCTTGGTGTTTAGGGTAGATGATGGTTTGATTTTATCCTTTTGAGCTCATTGCTTCCACTCTTGAAGGTTCTCTTCCTTTAAGTTCATTTAGCTCTTCATCTTCCTTGTTTATTCAACATTTTCTCATGACGATTCTATTACTCCAAACTTTCCATTTTATTTGCTCCAAGGTCCGTTCCTACATATGCAAAGAAATGCAATGCAAATGAGAAAAATTATAAACTAGACTCGATTCCTAAATTAATAGATTTTAGCATTAAAATATGATATATTCAACAAAAATACAATGAAAACATGAACTAAATGGCCTAGATATGCATGAAAATATGGGTACACCACGTCGCGCTCCCGACCGTCGTACAGGGTGGTCTCGCTGGCTCAAGGAAGGGGCGTCGGGGCAAACAAGAGGTCCGACCAAGGGTGTCACAATTTGGTATCAGAGACAATCCCAAATGAGTGTGAAGTCAGAGACTCACACCAACGGGGGTAACGTCCTAGCGCAGAACGAGGGTGTTGCGCTCTATAAGTGGGGGTGAATGTGAGACCCCTGGTTTATGGAATCATAGTAGTGTGATGGGTCTTTAAAAATGATTGATTTGGTTATTTATATCACCAAAATGCACTTATCTTTTTTTGTCACTTGTCTTGAGAGAGAGCCACAGTTAAGTGTACTTGTGCTAGAGGACTACTAGAATGGGTGACCTTTCGTGAAGTGATATTCTGGAGTCGTGCGAGTGAGGAGAAAACACAGGAAAAGATCGTGTGGCATTGCAGGGACAATAAATCTTGACTTTAAAGTCTCAAGGTAGCGCTCCTGATCGTCGGAATTGGTGGTCGTGGGTCCGGTGAGGAGTGTCGAAGCACACAAAAGAGACAGACGGGGTGTTACATGATATCAGTTTATGTGTCTAGAGTAATCGAATCTACTCCAATTTAAAACCAGCTCGTGACTACAACATTAACACGCTTAAACTATATTATTTTTATTTCTGCATATTAAAGCACTTATGATTGGTGAAATGGTTTGAATTGGTTTTGTAGTCGATGATTATTTGATCGGTTCTTGAGCTTATTAGTGAAAATTTTAAATATAAGCTGATGACCCTAAACAAGCTTTTTTGGGATACATTTCCAAAAACAAAAAAAAATGTGTCAAATAAATAAATTCTTATGAATCTTTATTTTATGTTTTGTTTTGATGTTTAGTTTGTTTTTTAGCTTGCTTATCGGTACATAGGAAATTTAGGATAAATCAGGAGAAAAAGAGAATGCAGTGCAACAATGAACAATGAATGAATGAAATTACTTCCTCATGGAATCAATGAATGTATGACATCTATTCTCACTATCTTATCTTCTTTATTTTCACAAAGTTATTTCAAAAAACAGAATTTTCAAACCTTTGATTTCATAAAAAAAAGGTCTTTTAAACCATTTATAATGCATTAGGACTTCATATCTGACATCATTTAGACAGGAAACCAATGTATGACTTTCTCAAAATTTTATGTATTTTGATTTCTTGAAATTTAGGAGTTGAAATTGATCGTTTATGGTTAGAATAGGTTTGATAATGCTTGGTTACTAATTTCCATTTCTCGGGTTATGCGGTCTGAGTTTGAATTGATAAAAATCAAATTATGATGATCTCGAGTGTTTTGGACGTGAATAGTGCCTTTTGTAAATTTTGGTAGAATGTGATTTCTTTGTTCCTAAATTGAATCTAGTTTTTGTTCTTATAGTCTTGAAGTGCTCATATATTTAAAAGACTTGCAGTTGAGTTCTGTTATAACCCTATTTTACCACTTTTCCCACTACTCTCGTCTTAAGAGTATTTATCTCATCTTGAAAATCCAAAACCTTTTTTCCTTAGACCCTTCTAATTATTAGAATGTGAGACCTCTTTCGAAAATGTATACATGGGAAAAAAACATGTATAAAATGAAGTTGAACAACAAAGTCTAGTGCTTCTAAAGAGTTAGTCCCATTTTAAGGTTAACTAGAAGTTAGGGAGACAGTTCTTATATCCATTATGGGTTTGGGGATTTATTATTGGTGAATCTAGTTTTAGATACGTGAGAAGTATGTTTTTAAATGAGAAAGGACGTAAGTATGGTTAAGAAAAAAAGAAAAGGGAAGAAAAAGAAGTGGAATTTAAGAGATTCAAAAAACATGTCAAGTTTTAGTATAAGTTTCTAGATTGAAATAAAAGACAGTTAACTCAAAAGGAAAATGAATCAAAGAAAATGATTTAATGATTGTGGTTTTAATAAAAAATTTATGACAGATGTGATAGAAACTATAGAGCTTCTGAAGTGAAGGAAAAGAATAATCTCTAAGTGTTTATCGAAATATAAAGAGGAAGTTTGTTGAACTCGCTGGGGAAAATCGAAAAGCATCCTGCAAAGAGAATATACGGTTTGATTTCTATATTTTAAGAATGGAAACATATCTAGATAGAATAGTGAGTCTTTGGGAATCGGTTAAAATCTTAGTGGAAACTATAGCTTTATATGCATATGTTGTTTGGCTACTACCTTTATTTTGTCATATGTCTTGCATTACTCGTTTTTGAGAGAAACTACCCTTTAAAAATAAAGCGAAAACTATTTTGAAAGAGTTCTTCAAGACAAACCTTTTCGATTCCAAGCTAAGTAGATTGAGACTTCTTACCCATAAGTAAAGACCACACATCATAAGCTTAATAGAATATCACAAGATTGTTAGATAAGATGATAGTTGGATATTTTGCTTTTTGTGCTAAAGATAGTTTTTGTGATGAGTACGGAGAAGTACACTAAGTACTCTCAGGTAAAATTTTTATTTTGCTCGAGGAAATCGAAAGTCTAGTCGAGGTGAATTGATATTCCCATAATTTACATCGAGTTATATCCATATTTTGTTATGTTTTTTGTCATTTTTATTGTTCATTTAGTTAATTATGTGTCACATATGATCTTAGTTTGCATTTTTGACTTTACGTTTGCATTTGCATATCTTTTTTTGACTTCGGTACTGTTAGAGATAAATGGATGCTAAAAAGAGAATTGGCTAAGGAAAATCAATTAACTGCAAAAAGGGGCTTATAATTTAATAACTTGACGTCAATTACAAAAGCTATATGAAAATAGAAGAAGCATTCCAAACCGCCTCACCATCGGCGAACGATGAGGGAATAAGGGCGATGACAACAAGGAACAAAGAGTTTCTACCCACTTCCCCTACCATCAGCCAAGGGGGACGATATCACAACTCTTAGACCAATGGCGCACCCATTTATGATATCATTTGCACTTAAATACTATATAACCCCATGTGCAACCCAAAACTACAATCTTGGATCATTCTAGATAATTTTGTTTAAGTTTTTTGCAATTTATCTTGATCTTGGGATGTTTATCAAATCAAGTGTCTATCTTTTTAGATTTTGAATCTTAGACCCATATTAGTTTTATCATTATGTTTTCGTTCTCATCTCTTGTCTTTTCTATTTTTATGATTTGTGAGAAGTCACTTTAGATGGATTTGGGTATTTGAGAATTAGTTAGATAGGATTGTAATAACGTGGTTAGTGATTGTTTATCTTTAGTTTCTAATGGATTAGGAGACCTTAATGCTTGATTTGAATGAATCTTGATATGTATGCATTTGACAACCGAAATTTGTTCAATGAAATGTTTTAGAGAAGTAAATTCATGGTAAACTTTTCTTAGACAGTAAAAGTTGATTGCTAGGGAGTTATTGAATGAATGGACATGATCTTATTGTTTTCTTTTTGTTTGTCAATGCCACAAACGAAAGTTGAGTGATTGCTTCATACGGAAAATGGTTTATTATCATGTAAGTGAAGTAAACCAATTTGTCTTTTGTCATGGATTTTTCTTAATACCTTGATTCAAACACCACTATTACCATCACTCTTGTCTCTTCTATTACACTCACACTTGACTCATCACTTTTATTTTATGTTTGTTTGTTTTGTTTGTTTTACTTTTTTTTAAATTATCCTTTTTAGTTTTTGCCTTTATTTTGAATTGCTTAGTAGATTGTTAGTAAACAAAACCCAAACCTCATTTGATTTATTTAGCTTAAGATAGATTGTGCATTCTCAAACTGTACATTTATCTAGCTAAAATTAGCTTCTTGTGGATTGACCCTCAAGCACTACAATCGCATAGTTATGCACTTGCAACTTGTGTAATTGTTAAGTAAATGAGGATTTATAAATTTAAAATTTTGTCTCATGGTAGGTGAAAGGGTACATATTGTTTGGTTTTGTTCCTACTGCAAGCTGCGGGTTTTGATGGCGCCGACACTTCTTCCGCTGCTCAAAAGATTACAAGATTTCCCATGCATCCTGACGAATTCATTGCCTCGGCCATCAATAGAAAGGCTCTAGAAAGCCTAAAGTCAAATATATTACCTCTAGATATCGTATCCATAGGAGAGGACGTTGTTCCCAGGCCATGAAGATTGTTCAAGCCAACATGTTTTAGGTTATGGATTTCTTTTGGATGTGACTCATAACAGCATATGTCATTAGAGATGTTTTTGCGGGCCATGTGTCTTTGCCATCATCTAAAAGGTAAGTTTTCCGGTGGCAACAACTATAGATCTAATGAGAGAGAGCTCTTGGAAATGGAGCGTCCACTGAATAATGAGTGGCCGAAGCTGATTCCACCAGGAAAACGGTCCAGTATCTAGAAAAGGAGTTGTTCTGTTTCAAGAAAAAAGTGGAGGGTTTTGAGCTTAGCACTTCTTTCCTTTTATTAGAGGTGGAGAGTCAAAATTAAACCATGGAATAGCTCACAAAGCAGATTTCCAGCCTTCATTATATAATGTCTATTTTTCCTGAGGAGATGGACATGGTGGTTGACTATGCCACGGTGATTGCTCGCTGGTCAATTTTTGGCAAATACCTATGTAAAATAAGTCGTCACCGAGTCGAAACAGTTTTCATGCTCCATTGTTGTTGTCTTGAATCCTTATTTTTATGTTTTTTTTTCAATCCAACAAAAATCAAAACTAAATAATAGACGTCTAAATAAGTCTATTAAAAACCATGTGGGTGGCCTCCCACAAAGAGCTTGTTGTGACTCGTTTAGCTCGACTCTTGGACCATTTAAATGGGAGGTGGATTCATCAAAGCGCTTCTTGTATAGGTATGGTTCGTCCCAAAAGTAGTGTCTCACATATTTCATGAAGTTCTTGTTCTTGTAACCAAATAATTAAAGAGGCTCGATGTCACTTGCAAGATAGTTAATAATGTGTACGTACCATGGATTAGTGGATGATACATATTTTGAAGCATGATAACATTATTATTTTACCACTTTTCTTGTAGATTTTAGTATGTTTATTGGTGTTTTTAAGCAATTCTCAATGATTAAAAGTAGTTTTCTTCTATTTCTAGTATTTCAAGTCATTTCAAGTCGACCAATAATATTTGGAGCTTTGTGGAGCTAATTGGAGCAAAGTCAGTTTCTGGACACAGTTTCTGAGCATCATAATAATCTTCCGAAATGAAAGTCTTGCCATCAATGGATTTTTTTCAAATTTGGATAGGAGACAGAGAATTGAATTAGCTTTCAGATCAAGGTGGTCTTGTATCATTTAGAGCAGTAGACAAATAGTTACAGTAATATTACTGAAGATTGGCCGAGTTGTCACGCAGATGAAGGATTCGTAGAAAGTCCCAAACAAAAGGAAAACCATTTGATTTTCTAACCAGACATTCTTTAGACTTAAATGGATCTATTCCAAACTATTTTATGCTCAAGAACTCAACCCAAGACCTCTTTATACGAATCCCAACATTGAGAGGCCTTAAAGGCCTGGTTTCACACTTTTGACCTAATAAGGAAATGTACTATAAGTAGTTGCTTTTAGCTTTTTTTTGGAGAGAGTTGTTTAGGTTTTAGATCGATTAAGTGCCTAAGGAGGCAGGGACAACACCCTTTGGGGTCGTGCCCCTTGTAGCCTCCTAAGGATTCATCTCATCTCAATACATCCATATTTCTTCCATCATTCGGTTTTATCTATCCTTCTCTCTTTGACTTGATATGAATGCTTGTTGCCATGATTGATTTTGTGTTTACATGTTTTTAATCTATTAGTTTTCATGTTAGACAGTATATTACAAGTAGTAAATGAGTTTACTTGAATAGGATTACTAGTCGGTTAGGTTTTACCAATAACGTTATCACGTTTCTTCATTCGTTAATGTTATTCCCCTTCGAAAGCTTGTACGGGAATAGATCTATAGCGGTATCCAATTCCAAAAGTTTGACTTACCACTGGATCTAGTATTTGGTCAGCCTTTCGAGAGTAGGCTTCGATAGTAGATCGACTTTAGAATCGTGAACAATCAGTCTTGATTATTTTTATGCATGTTTATTATTTTGAGGTCACTCGAAAGTTTAGGTCCTTTTGATATTAAGCATAGAATCTCGAACCTCGAAAGTGGAGAGGATTTACCTTATTGGTTGTGTTCTAGACAAAAACTTAATGCCCGTAGTTGTTTTGAACTTCTACTTGTTTACTTTAACTTTCTACTCTTTAGTGCATATCTTTTCTTTGATTTATCCTTTGTAAATGATCATATAGAGTAGGTTCATATACACCAATAAAACCATAAAAACCAAATAAAAACAGTGACAACAACCTTGCATATTTTTTTCTTAGCTTAGTCAAAAATCATATAGGTTCTATGTGTGATTGCTTTTCCCTATTGATTCGTTCCCTAAGTATTACTGCGGATGTTGTACACTTGCAGCTAGGTTTTAACTGGGTAAAACATGACCCCATATCAAGCCTTTGGTACCGTTTCCGAGGACTAGTTATGTTTACCTTAGGATTTTTATTTAAGATTAAGTCTAAGAAAACTTTTCTTTCTTTCTTTCTCTTTCTCTGCAAATTTTGATTTCTCTGTAAAAAAATCGTTTTTTGTAAAAATTTCGGTTTTTTTTTCTTCTAACTTATTTTAATTCTTTTAGAGTTTTAGCATAAGGATTTAGATTAACATACTAATAATTTTGTGCTCTCTTTTATTTTGTAGATAATAACACTTGGAATTATCTTTTTCCTAATAGGAATATGATTTTTCCATCATACTAACCTATTTAATTGTTTCTCTTGTGTTTTCATAGAAAATACAAGGAACCAAAGCCTAAAACTTAAAACCCTAAGCCTTTCTACAGCAATGGACGAAAAATTTGAAGCATTTAGCTACCCTAATCCTCACTCACTCGAATTCATGGATGATAGTCAATATTATCCTCATGCCTATGAGCCTGAGAGAGAGTACGTTGAGCCAAGAGGTCTACCTCATGGAGAACGTGATTGGAGGCAAAGTACAAGTCACGAAACCACTCAAGGAGGATGGTATCTTGACTCAATACCACTAGAAAACTTATATGAACTCCAACAAAAAAGACGTACGATTCAAAGCACTTGAAAAAAGATCCATGAACCGAAATCTCCTTAGCTTTCTTCCCCATGAGCAACTGCGATATCTCCCATGATCTAGCCCTTAAAGGTCAGATATATCACATTCCTCACCTCATCTTCCAAGTCCCTACACACCTCTTAAGTCTCTGGAGCTCAAGCTCGAGCACCTCATAGAGCAACTTATCGAGATTCAAAGTGATACGGAGCAGAAAATCTATACTACCATAGATAATCAATACTTCGCCCTTGAGAAGAGAATTGAGAAGCTTGAACTCTGTTGTCGGAAGTTTTAAAATTTGTAAAGACCTAACTACCGCTCCTAGCCCGAAAGATTAACGGGGTCTAGTTGT
>OVAN01013183.1:0-12956 GCA_900406275.1 Anastatica hierochuntica
AAAGGGATTCCAAGATGCTAGATGGTTATAGGGGCTTGATCAATGCTATCATGTACTTGCTTAGATAGGTGAAATCCGAGAGGTGAGCCTTGTAGTAGGTATAGGTAAATAGACCTCCGTCACGAGAATGGGTTGGTCGACAATGAGGGGATCCTTGACTGGGGAATAGCTTTAACCGTCTAATAAAGTCTTAGGAAAGTCATTACTTGCTTAGAATGTACCCGAACCAACGGCCACTATCTTGAGATCCACTTTTATCTTATTGCTTTCAAGTTATTTACTTTGTGTTTTGCTTATTGCCTTTTATTTATCGCTTTTACTTATTGCCTTTCTTTTACGCACTTGTTCAGGATTGCCACATGCTAAGGATAGATCTAGTAGAGACTTGTGACACCTCTTAATATGTTGCTCCCTAGACTAGTTTTTCTAGTGTGACTATCTTTGTTTAAACTCTTCTAAACCATTCAATCCTTGGACGATACCTTACTTACTACAACTAGACCCCGTCAATCTTGCGGGCTAGGAACGGTTGTTAGTTCGTTATAAATTATTAAAACTCGTCTCACAACAGTGACCTATAAAAGGAGCTCACCATGTATTAATGAAGAACGATGGAGGATGTGCTCTCCAGAGCCCAGGCTCAGATCAAATGGGAAGAAGATCTGCTTGGTAGGCAAGAATCTCGGGTCATGAGGACCGAGAAGAAGGCCAGGGATGAGAAGCCCTACCAAAGACCTACCAGAGAAGATGGATAGAAGGGAGCCAAAGGACACAAACCTCCACGTAAGCCAGACGTCACTAGATTCCCACTGGTCCATACCTGGCAGGACGTATCCAACCTGTCAATATCGAGTGCGGAGCTGGTAGGAGTCTTGAAAGAGATGGGAGGCCAAGTCAAATTGCCCCAGAAGATGAGATCACCCGACAACCGCCGGAATCCAAAAAAATGGTGCGACTTCCACAATGACCACGGTCACAGAACAGAGGATTGTATATCCTTAAGAATAGAAGTCAACTAGCTGCTCAAGAAGGGATACCTATGAGAATTCCTATCCAACAAGGCTAAGGAGATGTTGGATAACCAGGAAGAAGGAGTCCCAGTCGGCCGTCAAGAACCTGATTCCCCAAGGCACGATAAGGTGATCAATGTCATATCTGGGGGTTCAGAGATAAGTGGCATCACACATGCCGCTGCCAAGAAAAGCACAAGGCTTGCTAAAAACAATCATAGCATCCCGGATGTCAAACGCTAAAACCTCAGCTGAGAAGTCATAAGTTTCGCGGCTGGGGGACAAGACGGAATCCTGATACCACATCATGACGCATTATTTGTCTCATTGTCGGTGGGAATTGTTTGGTGAAGAGAGTACTCATCGACAATGGAAGCTCTACGAACGTACTTTTCCTGGGAGCATACACAAACCTGGATCTGACCCAGGAAGCCTTGATCAACAGGACCACGCCGCTAGTGGGCTTCAGTGGGGAAGTCAAGCAAACAATTGGAGAAATAGCACTTCCGGTGTGTGCCGGAGGAATCAACTTATCCACTAAGTTTTCTGTCATAGGCTGTCCCTCCGCCTACAACATGATCATGTGCAGACCCTGGATACACGAGATGAGAGCAGTGCCATCAATCTTACACCAAGTACTCAAGTTTCCAACCCTATGGGGAATCAAAGAGATTAAGGGTGAGCAAGAAAACGCTCGATCATGCTACCAAACCACCTTGAAGGGAAAGATGACTCCATTATAGCAATTACAGAAGCCACTTCCCGCATTGCATACTAAAGAGTCGGATGTGGAACAGCTGGACAACGTCCCTCTGTTACCCGGAGAACAAGGCAGAAACCTCAGAATAGGGGCAAGACTACAGGAAGGCATACACCAAAGGCTGATAGACTTTCTCAGATCCAACGCAGACTGTTTCGCCTGGTCCCACGTGGATATGCCAGGAACAGACGCAAAAGTGATAGTCCACAAGCTGCAAGTATATCCCTCATACCCGACAGTCAAGCCAAAAAGGAGGAAGTTCGCGCCTGAACGAGATCAGATCATCAACGATGAAGTCAAGAACCTCCTGGTGGCTGGGTCCGGAAGAAAAATGGCAACTGGCGGGTCTACATAGACTTCAGGGATCTAAAAAAATCTTGCCCCAAGGATTCTTTCCCACTGCCTCACATAGAAAAGCTGGTAGATGCCATAGCTGGACACCAGCTAATGAGCTTCATGGATGCCTTTTCCGGGTACAATCAAATACTTATGCACCCGGACGACCAGGAAAAGATATCCTTCATGACCTCTCGCAGAATCTATTGTTACAAGGTAATGCCTTTTGCGTTGAAGAATGCAGGTTCCACTTATCAGAGGCTAGTCAACATGATGTTTGCAGACCAAATCGGCCTGACCATGGAAGTCTATATAGACGACATGCTGGTCAAGTTCTTAGACACGGAAGACCACATAGCCCACCTGCAGCAAGCTTTCTCCACTTTGAGGAAGTATAACATGAAACTCGACCCCTCTAAGTGCTCATTTGGAGTAAGCTTCGGAAAATGTTTGGGGTACATAGTCACATACAAGGGCATTGAAGCAAACCCAGAGCAAATAAGGGCGATCCATGCGATCCTCTCGCCTAAGACTCCACGAGACGTCCAGAAGCTCACTGGAAGAATGGCGGCCTTGAGCAGATTCATATCCAGGCTGTCCAACAAGTCGCATGCATTCTTTGAAGCCCTTAAGTTCATAAGGAAATTTAAATGGAACCAAGAGGTCGAAGACGCCTTAGTCAGACTCAAGAAATATCTCACAACGCCACCTTTTCTCTCCAAACCCCAAGACAAAGAGCCTCTGCTCCAATACCTTGTTATCTCAGAGCACGCCGTGAGTGCCGTCTTGGTCAGAGAAGAAGAAAATACTATGTGAGTAAATCCCTTCTGGACAACGAGACTTGCTATAGCCACCTGGAGAAACTAGCTCTAGCCTTGGTCGTCTCGGCCAGGAAGCTGTCCCCTACTTCCAGGCTCATCCAGTGATAGTCGTCACGTCCTTCTCTATCAAATTCGTACTCCACAAGCCAGAGGTATCCGGAAGACTGGCCAAGTTGGCAGTGGAACTTGGCGAGTACGATGTGATCTTCCGCCCAGCCATGACAATCAAGTCACAAGTCCTGGCTGACTTTATAGCTGAATTATCCACGCCGATGATACCAGGGGCAGAAGAAGAGGTCAGGATCCAACAAGAAAACAAAGGCGAAGAAGAGTGGGAACTCTATGTGGACAGATCCAGCAATATACGAGGGGCAGGCGTAGGCCTTGTGCTCATCTCGCCAAGAGGAGAAGTGGTATCGAGAGTAGTAAGATGCAACTTCAAAACCACCAACAATGAAAGTGAGTATGAAGCCTTAATTGCAGGACTCAGCCTGGCAAAAGACTTGGGAATAGAAAACCTACAAGTTTACAGTGATTCCCAACTGATCGTAAGCCAGACGTAAGGCGATTACCAGGCAGAAGACGCTAGTATGACCAAGTACCTAGCCATAGCCAACAGGCTCGTCGATTCGTTCTAAGCATGCAAACTCGGGCAGATCCCAAGTGAACAAAACTCGCTTGCAAACGCCCTGGCCAACCTGGCCTCAGCCCTAAGAACAACGGAGCCAACTAGCGTACCCTTGCTGGTTCTCCAATGGTCGGCTACTGACGAAGATGCTGAAGGGCCCCAGGTCTCTAACATAGAAGAAGAAGAAACCTGGATGACGCTTATTACGTCCTACCTAAGAGATGACGTCTTGTACAACTAGAGAGGTGAATGCCGAAAGATCAAAAGGCAAGCATCCCCCTACTGCCTGATCCACAGAAAACTCTATAGAAGATCCTTTTCGGGTCCATACCTCAAGTGCATAAAGCCGGAAGACGCAGACCTAGTCCTCAAGGAGCTGCATGAGGGCGAATGCGAATCCCACTCTAGCGGAAGAAGCTTGGTGCTAAGAGCCAAGAGGACAGGCTACTACTTGCCTACAATGGCCCAAGATGCCCTCCAGATGGCCAAGCACTACGATATATGCCAAAGGCATGCCCAAGTATCCAAGCTGCCCTCGGACAACCTAAAGTCCATAAGCTCTCCATGGCCATTCATGAAATGGGGAATGGACAACGTGGGAAAATTCCCGACAGCTCCCGGGCAGCTAGAGTACCTTCTGGTAGTCACAGACTAATTCTCCAAGTGGGTGGAGGCAGAAGCCTTAAGCAAGATTACGGATGTCCAAATCAAGAGATTCCTCTGGAAGAACGTGGTAACACGATTCGGAACGCCTCAAGAGATAGTCACAGACAAAGGTCCGCAATTCACAAGAAAAAACTTCAAGAATTTTGCGAAGATTGGGGTATAAAGCTGAGTTTCGAAACTCCAAGACATCCGCAATCCAATAGGCAAGCCGAATCCACCAACAAAACAGTAGTCAACCTTCTGAAAAAGAGCCTGGATGACGCCAAAGGCAACTGGGTCGAAGAGCTTCCAGCTATCCTATGGGCATGCTGAACCATCATTAAGACTTCCACAGGTGAAACACCTTTCTCCCTAGTCTACAGAACAGAGGCGGTGGCCCCAGCCAAAGTCAGTGTCCCTATAGCCAAGTCAGAACTTCTAACCCCAAGAGAAACTGAAGAGCTGATGGCTCTGTCCCAGGATCTCCTTGACGAAAAAAGGTTAGCCGCAAGAATCCGAAATTGGAAGTACCAACAAGAAGTAGCCCGCAGCTACAACAAGAAGGTACGGACCCGAACGTTCCAACAAGGAGAATCGGTGCTACGCCGAGTCTTTGAGAATATCGGACAAGGGCGCAGGGAAGTTGGCGCCTGGCTGGGAAGGACAATACCAAATCGTGGAAGTCAAAGGAGCAGGGGTATACAAGATACAAGACAGGTACGGAAAAGTACAGCCAAATAGCTAGAATGCGTTACACCTAAAGTCTTACTTCTTTTAGAACAACTCCCCTGACTCGGACGACCAAATCCCAGATACGTTTTCTGTTTTGGGTTTTAAATTTTTCTACATCTTTTTATGTAATCATGATATGTCTAAGGACGGATACCCATCAATAAAACAACTGCTTTCTCATGAGAAAATTCAGTTAAAAAGCAAGGGGCAAATAAGTCGGATGATTATTCCTCAATAAAGGAGTAACATAAACAACGTACCCTTCCAAAGCAAAGAGCAAGGGGAAAATAAGTTGAATGACTACTCCTCAATAAAGGAGTAACATAAACAATGTTACCCTTCCAAAGCAAAGCAGAAAGCTCAAAACAAAAAAAAAAGAAAGAAACTCTGCTTGAACAAGGGAAAATACCCGAAAGAAAGCAAGAGACAAAAGGCTTATTCTGCTTAATAGAGAGTGGCTAACCAGAAAGCAGAGCGGTGAGCAGAAAGCAAGAATAAGCTTAACCTTGCTTACCAGGCCGCAGTAAATGCAAGAGGTATGCGGTCTGAGCACATGAGTATCACCCATACCTACTTACCCAGACGTGGGAGGTAGAAGAAAAGTCTAGCACTTAGACCCCTTTGCGGGGGAGGTTCATACCAGCAAAACCAATAAGACTGAGGTGGCTTCACTACATGAAGCAGCCTGCAACAAAGCAAAATCAGCTATTTCCGGATAGCTGAATGCCAAAGAGCCAGAAGATACCTCCGGGTATTGAAACGCCAAAAAACCAAGCTAGTGGTTACCTCCGGTTAACATAATGCCAAAGAGCCAGAAGATACCTCCGGGTATTGAAAGGCCAAAAACCCAAGCTAGTGGTTACCTCCGGGTAACAAAATGCCAAAGAGCCAGAAGATACCTCCGGGTATCGAAAGGCCAAAAACCCAAGCTAGTGGTTACCTCCGGGTAACAGAATGTCAAAGAGCCAGAAGATACCTTCGGGTATCAAAAGGCCAAAAACGCAAGCTAGAGGTTACGTCCGGGTAAGAGAATGCCAACAAGCCGGAAGATACCTCCGGGTATCAAGAGGCTAAAAATGCGTCTGGGAACCTAAAAGTTGTCTAAGGACAAGAAGCAAAATTCGCTAAAAAAAAGAGAGATAATGAGATTATCCCAACTTGGAACTCAAAACACGGCAAAGACTAGAGGCCAATACGCCAGAAATCAAATAGCTGGAATATCGACAAAGGCTAGAGGTTCAAAACCTGAAGCCATATAGCCGATCAAGGCACAAAGGCTAGAGGTTCAAAACCAGAAGCCAACCGATCAAGGCAAAAAGGCTAGAAGCTCAAAGCTAGAAGTCAGCCGCCCAGGACAAACAGGCTAAAAGCCCAAAGCTAGAAGCCAGCTGACCAAGGCAAAGAGGCTAAAAGCTCATAGCTAGAAGCCGGTTAAAGCAAAGGCTAGAGGCTAATAGCGAAGAGCCAGCCGGCCAAAGTGTTAATGATAAGAAGCCCACCTAGGCATCATCTCTGAATCTAAGTCAAAATCTTGCTAAGGCAAAAAGGCAACAGAGAGCTAAAAGAAATATTCATAAAAATCCACGAGGGGCCAAAAAATAAGTTCTAAAGCCTCGAAAGGCAAAAAGGAAATAAGGCCAAGAAGGCCAACCAAGAGTCAACGCCATAAAGTCATTACATAGCCCACAAGGGGCAAGAGTAAGCCCATGGAGGGGCGCGCCATCAACAAAAAAAAATGAAATCCCACAAGGGGAGAGCAACCTATTACTTGATTCTGGGTCTGGAGGCTAGGCAGCTGGAGGATCAAAGAAGCAGACAGCTCAGAGGCAGCTGGAGGAGTAGGAGCCAGGGCAGGAGGAATGTTTGGTTCATCTTCAAAGGTGGGAGCTTCGAGGCAATTTTCCTCCGCCTCCGCGATCACCACCAGCTTATAATTCTCAAACTCCTCCTGCAAGTTTATGACTTAGCCTCACCCTTGAAGTAGTCCCGAACCATTTCCCAGAGCCCCATGATCTTGGCCCCATTGACGGCCATGGACATCTCGTCCGTAAAGGTGGCCACCCGGGCGTCCAGGTTGCCCAACTCCTCTTCCTATTTTGCCTTCTCCTCAGTTAAGTTGAGGACCTTCTCTACCGCCTTCTCCTTCTCTAACTCCAGCCCCTGAAGCACACCCTTCATCTCCTTCAGCTCCTTCTCTATGACAGCCGACCTGTCTTTCTCCGCCTTCAGCTTAGCAAGGCAATCCTCAACTTGAGCAGACCCTTCATCTCCTTCAGCAACTTCTCCAAGCCAGCCGACCTGTCTTTCTCCGCCTTTAGCTTGGCAAGGCAATCCTCAACCTGAGCCCTTTCTGCAGCGATCACCTCAGTGGTTACCTTGTCCTTGGCATGGAAGAGAGAAGCCGCAAGCTGAGCAACAAAAGAAAGAAGGTTAGCCAAAATAAAAAAGACACTCAAGTAGTAGCCAGATGCCAAAGGCAGGCCAATTACCTTGATAAGCCCTTTTTGGACCTGGTCGAAGATGCCCAGATCACCAGAGCTAGGGGGTTAGAAGGAAGAGCAGGGAAGGCATATTCCCGCAAGTGCGCTAGGGCACCATCAAGATCGCCGATGGAGGAGGAAGGCTGCTCGGCTAGAGGACCTCTCTGCTTCTTGCTAGAGGTGGTAGCCTTTTGGGCCGCTTTTCTCTCGGACCCAGTCGAAGGAGACTCTGAGATCTCTACCACCTCCGAAGCTTTGCTCCCAGATACCAACTTTGCCTTTCTTGCCGCTTGAGCACTGTTAAAGTCCTCTAGCGCCTTAGACCCAGATCCCGACATATTTCCTGCAAGATGACAAAAGGTCAATCAAGAAACCCGCAGGAAATAAATAAACAAAGGAAGAAGGAAGCAAGAAGCCAACCTTTTACGCTGCTCTGGTTCAATGCTTCTTCACTCAAAAGGAATGGGATACTCCTTTCCTTGATAGGGATCTTTAAAGTCCCTTCTGCCTTCTCCTTGCCCGCCTCCGACTCCTCTGTAGATGCTTCTGCAAAGGAAAAGGGTTGAAAGGGTTGATAACCAAACGGGAAGCAGAATAAACAAAAACATCCTAAGCCTACCAATGAATCTTGAAAGAGTAGAGAACCCAGGGGAAGTCCCAACTCTCATAAAGAAAAACTTCTGGGCCCTGTGCTTCGTGAAGGCTGCCCCTTTCCTCTCCTCCCTCTCTAGGTCCAATACCAAAGGAGCAGTAGCGCGACGCCGGAAGTAATATCTACCTTCACCCGGAAGAACATGGGGAAAGTAGTAAGAGTAAAGGAGCTCATCAACTCCGAGATCCAGTCCGTGGAACTCGTTTAGCACCTGGATGGCAATGAGAATCCTCCAGGTCGGTGGGTTTAGCTGGGAAAGGCAAATGTTAAAGTGCTCCGAGACCTTCCCTACCAGAGCAGGCACTACACCCCTGATTCCAGCCTCAAAATAGCCCTCGTACATGGCTATCTCGTCTCCTGGCATTCAGAAACCCTCTCGCCTTGCCCATGCAGTCTCAACTGGACGTCTGCCCCAATGGAGTACTTCTTCCTCCACTCCTCCAAGAGCTCAGAGCTCACGTTTGATAAAGGGCCAACCTTCATGAGCTCTGGACCCGCGGAGGAGCGCAGCGGCAGTGGGTTGGTCTCAGGGATCTCCGTGTCCTCGGAAGACCCGTCAGCCTCAAGAAATGGGCTAGTTCTAATTAAATACCTCCTCCAAACATGGGCCCCGACAGAGGATGAAGCCACCGGAGAACATTCGTCACCAGAGCTAGTCATATCTGGGATCAAGAGAGTTTTGATCTTGGGTCTAGAATCTGATCAGGACAAGAAGGACCTAAAAGCCAAGGTTGATTTGAAATCCTAAAATCAAACTATAAGAATCTACCCTAAAAGAAGCGAAAAGAAGAGGGAAGAAGATGAATCAAGAATTTCAGTAAGAGATAGAAGATGAGGGAAAATGCCAAAAAAGAACGAAGAGAAGGTTTAAAAGAAAGAGGAGAAATTAAAGTGAGCCACACGCGTCTAATCATTGGTGTGAATCTCGCGAAGAAAGTAACGGCTATATTCTCCCTCTTCAAATCTTCGTCAATCTTTGGCAACGACTATAAGCTTCCCTTTTCACCAAGTCAAACAGCTGGGATTTTTTCAAAATAATCCTCCTTGAAAGATGCAAGCAGTTCGCGAGAGTTCAAAAGTCGAAGCCCCAGGTCAGACGACAAAGAGCCAGACGCAACCTCCTGTTGCAGCAATGCTCATTATCTAGTACAACTCGAACCAAAAGCAAGCAAAGGCTTAAGGAAATAAGAGGAAGCACAAGTCCAAGCTAAACAGGCCAAGCGACCGTTGGCTTCCTGCCTAAGCCACTTGGAAGATATGTTATTGCCCAGCTTCGGATCGAACATGCGCTATGAGGGGCAAATTGTTGGGACTAATTTGGGTAATGGGAATTCCCCAGACTTAAATGGAGTACAACAGCAAGACCTCAAAGCAGGGGAATGCCTAGAAACAGGAAGCCAAACGACGTCCTATAGCCAGAAGTCGGAAGTCAGACGACCAAGCATAGCCGGAAGCCGAAAGCCAGCCGACCACCACCTCTCCTTTATTTTCGCTATTCTAACTAGTAGATATTGACATGTATTTTAGATAAATGCATATATTCTATAGGTAATCATGATCTATCCAATTCTTAGAGGGATAATCATGAAACTCATGTACAAATACCAAGCTCAAAGGGAAAACGTGCACGCACGAAAAACCCTAAGCAAAGAATCAATACAACAAGCAACTTTTATGCCATCTTTGATCTTTAAGCTTAGCAAAAACATCCCCAAACCTTTGCTAAACATTCATCGACCTCCAGCTTCCGTAGTGCTACAAAGAACGACAAAAATCACCCATAACACTTCTTAGAACTAGTCTCATTTTAAGGCTAGTATAGATAGGATGGGGTTAGAAAAGAGTGTGTAAACTTGATGATCATGGGTTGGGAATGATTTGTATTGACAATAGTGCGTTCAATGAGAATAACCTTAAAAGAAGAAAAAGAAGAATGTGACACACTCTGGAGGCAAAGAAAAGAAATAAAAAGATAGCTCAAGTTTGTAAAAGAAAGACGAAAGATCCTAAGTTAAGAAAATGAAAACTCTAGAGTCCAAAGGACTAGAAAGAAAGGATCTACCTAAGTAAGGAAAGAAGTAAGAGCTATAGCTAAATGGAAAAGAAAGCAAAAAATTTAGAGTGTGTTACTAAAAGGCTAAATGTCTTGATTGAGGAGTGATTGGGGTATTTTTAGTGGTTTGTCAAGAAAGAAAAAAAGGGTAGAGCTAGGGAGTAAGCTTGGGATGCGAATAATTAGAGAAGGGTAGTCTTTGTACGAGCCAATTTTCCTTTCTCCCTCGTTTTTACTACTTGAGATGTATTTCTTTAATGAGAGAAAATCATAAACACTTAAAAAAGCCCCTGCTTTTCACTCAAAAACTTTTTTCTTCCCAAACTATTGGTTTTTGACTTCATGCTCATAGGTCAGGTTCCATATATATTTACTAAATGAATGTTAAAGGATTGTTGAATACGAAATGCTTGTGAAGGTTTAGGCGTAGTCCAACTAGCATGACTTGGGAAGAGTATGGCGAAGTACGAGAGAGTAGGATTGACTCTTGCTACTTGCTACTACTTCCTAAGGATTTAATTTCAACCACCTTTGCAAATCCTTGTGATTATGAGTCCTCGCTTTCAAACCTCTCTCCGAGCACTAGTACTTGTCTAATTGCTTGAGGACAAGCAAGTTTCTAATCCGGGGGAGTTGATGTTTATGAAATTTGCATGATTTAGGCCTAGAATTTAGCTACATTCTCATTGAATTGAGGTTCTTTTTAAGTATTTTTAGCATTAGTTCTTAAGTAAAGGTCTTTAGTATCATGTAGATGTCCTTAGAGATGCATTTGTACATTCGTTTACTCTCTTCTACCCTATTTCAGGTAACCTTGATGAGAATGGATGACTCCCGAGACTCGAATGCAAGCACGAACATGTTTAGCACCAAGGAACAGAAGTTGGCGGTCCAGGCATGGCTGGCTGGCGGTCTGTAACCTTGAGGGCAACCGCAAGCCAACAACAAACCATGGCTGGTGGTCTAGGGGGTCTGGCTGGCAGTCTGCAACCACTAGCTAAGACCAACAGCCCAGACCGCCAGCCTTCCTCATTTCACTTAAAACTTGGGTTTTGACCCGGTTGATCCTGGGTCAACCTTACCCAACTTCTAGATTTCTATAAATACTCATCTTAAATCGTGAAAAAACTCTAAGCTTTACTATTTCATTAAACTTTTGTATCTCTTTTGGATCTAGAGCAGTCTCTTTGCTAATCTTACAAAGTTTACATCTTTATAATTCTTCTTCTTCTTTTATGTTTGGTATGAGTTTATCTTTGATTTCAATGAGTTATTTGAGCATGATTAGTGAGTATTCATCTAGTGTAAGCATGAGTTAGGCTAATCAAGCTAGATCTAGGTTTAATCATGATGTTAGAGGTTGGGTTTATATAGATTCACATGATTTAGGGATGCCTAAAGCTAGATTTGAAGTGATCAATCAAATCCTAGATCCTAAGGCTTTCACACCCAGAAGTTGTTCGATGAAATGCCTAAGGGAATCTTAATCATGCTTAGCATTCTTAGCCTATGGGAATAGATGATTAACGTGTTAAGTAGGCTATTGGGCTTGTGTTTAATGATTAATGAACTTAGGATTGTTACCGGGAGATTAGCTCTACCTTAGTACAATAAATGGACTAGAATCATGGAAATGATCTAGTTGACTTGTTGCCTTGCCTTTGAACTGAACTACATTACCTCAACCTTGCATTTGGTTAGCACTTGGATCACTTGATCATGAGTCTAGCTCATTGCTTGCATGCTCTTTATCATTGAATTTCTCTTAAGAAGTATTTAGTAGTTTGAGATTGCTATCTTGTTTGCCTTGATTGTTTGTTTGATTCAAGTTTGGGTTCCAATTGTTTTTATAAGACTTAAATTAATTAACTAGCCATAGGATTGAATGTGTAGAAAGTTTGCTCCTTGTGGTTCGACAACCCATATATACTACAACTGCTAGCCTTAACCTTGAGGCCTATGAGTTTAGTTCGGGTTTAAACTCGATAGAGGATAAATATATCTATCAAGTTTTTGGCGCCGTTGTTTGGGAGCTAGTTTGATTTAACATTACGATTTCAAAGTTTCTTTATACTAAGTTTTCTTTTATTTTGTTTTGTTGCTAACTTTCTTTCAAGTGTTTGTTATTTTTGCGTGGTACAATCACAAGAGAGAAAGAAGAGGTCTTCCTACATGAATTCCATGTTGAAGCTCATGTTCGAAGAGAAAGAAAGAGAGGTAGCTTTGATGTGTTAGTATTTTAGTAGGTTTTTAGTACCGTTTTCTTTCGGGATCTATGGTTTTTAGTACGTATTTGGATTTTTTTGGCGCGATTTTGTGTTCTTTGTTGTTTTTACAGGATTCGAGCTTTGAATGTGCGAAAAGGAAGCATTTTTGATGGATTTCAAGCCTCAAAGGAAGTTTTCGCGCAAAGTTTGAAAATACCTAGATTTTTGGACACAGATCGACCGATCCAGGGATATGGGTCGATCGATCCCTGTCCCGATTTTCGGACCGATTTTACGAAGAACCATACCGAACTTATTTCAAAGACCTAGACTCGAGTTTCTCCTTCAATTATGCAATTTTTCTGACTTTGAGAGAGTTTTGAGAGAGTTTGTAACCTAAGGAGTAGAATCATCTTCCGTAGTTTGAATCTGAGAAGAATTCCGAACCTTATTCTTTGTTTATTGATTAATACAATGATGTCTCTCTTGAAATTGATTTGTTTCGATTCTCTGAATATGAATGAGTAGTTTAATCAATGGGTTTAGGGTTCTCACAGAGGGGATTCATGATTTGTTGATATAGAATTGCATGTTTAGGGATACTATCTAATGGATCTTCATCTATGGTTAAT
>OVAN01013184.1:0-13051 GCA_900406275.1 Anastatica hierochuntica
GGAGGAACTGGATTGTTCATTTGGGACCGGGTTTTTAATTAAGTTGTTTTCATGTTTTGATTCGGTTTTAGTACTTTTAGTTATTTATGTTTTTTTCCGTGGTTAGGAGACTCCATTCACGTATGGAGCTCTCCCTAGCAATAAGATGGATTTGTCCTTGTGATGGATGTTTTAGACTCGTGTTTAATTTAAAGTTTTATTAGAATGCTCTGGGAGATTGTTTGTGAAGGGGAAGTTAGTGGAAAAGTTAGCAGATCCAGGAGGGACCTTGGCCAGGTGAACCAGGGTGTTGCAGAAAATTTTGATTTTGCTTCTTAAATTCAAAGGAAAACTATGACTTTTGTTCCTTAGAATAAGAGGAGAATTTTGATTTTGCCTCTCTTAAATCTTAACCAACTTGTTAATGATTTCTTAAGCTATAAGATTTTGAAGATTACCCAACAAAATCTATTTTGTAATCCGATATACTCTTATTAATTGAATTACAGTTTCTTATTTTGCATCTTCTTATTGTTCTATAGCTTTCCAGAGAGTGCTTACGGAGAGATTCAAGAGTTGGAGTTTGGATCATAACACAAGTTTCACATGTCAGAACTTTTTTCCAACATACACATATTCACCGTAACTAAATCTTAAGTGACCTTACTGTTCCTGCAACAGATTTAGATGGTATGAAAGTGTTTGCCTTGAATCTAGAAAGTCCAAAATCGCAAACCTGAAACCATGGAAAGGTCGAGTTTGATATGTTACAAAAACAGATGACGAGAGGCATTATAACGATGAAGTTAATTTTTTGTGTTTTGTCATCATTCATTACCTTCACTGTCCAGTTCTTATCAACCAGTAGATTTGGAGACTTCAGATCCCAATGCACTATAGGAGGATTAAGGCAATAGGTAGTTGAGCCTCTTAGCCTGTTCCAATACAGAATAAATATTGTTTCATGTTAAACTCCCGCAAGACATTTTAAAAGATCAATATAAGTTGAAAGACCACACACCACATCCAATGCCATACGTAGCCTCCTCCTCTGATCTAGCAACTCCCCATAAGCGGATTGGACGGTGCAGTGCGGTTTGAGTGCGGTTTGAGCGAGAGAAACGCATACTGCGGGACAACTGCGGTTAATGTAAAAGAAGCGGTTTGCAACAGTATGAATGGTAACAAAAGCAATTTGCAATGCGGACAACGGTTTGAGTGGTAATATTAAATAGTGCTAGATACATATAATACATGTATATTTTAGAAATTAAAATAAATTAATGATAAAAGTAGAATTTAAAATCTTTCTTATTTAATTTATAAAATATTTTACATATTTATGAAATGAAATAGTATTACACCAACAAAATATTATTAATTTATTGACTTTCTCATAACATATGTCCTCCATTTACTATCTCTGTTGTTTTCATATCATCCAAATCATTTTGAAAATCAATCTTGTACTATGTTCTGGTCATATTTTTTTGGATTCGAATTGATTTTCTAACTTGTAAAAGGATTCAATACAGGTATGGAAACAAAAAAAAAGTTTTACCCACAAAGCGAAATTATACAAAAAATAAATAAAATTATCTTTAGAAATGCTTAAGTCAAAACTATTCGAAAATTGTTGAAAGGAAAAGAGTTGAGAGCAACTTCATTCGTCCTTCTTTACATGAACCAACTTTATTGATTATTTTTTTTTTTAATATTTTGTTGATTCAATTATCTTGAAACCACACCTTACTTTGCTCATTTGCATTCCACATGCATTCCAGACAAAATCGAGACCCGCACCTCTCTCAACTCTATATTAAATACTCTCTCCGTCCCACTAAGATGAATGTTTTGAACTTTTCACACGTATTAAAAAATAGTTAATATATAACAATAAATGTCTAGTTTTATGTATAAAAAATAATTTTTCTAAGCTTCCAATCAATAGTTTTTGTCAAAACTTATTGATTTTAACAATTTCTTATCATTAATTATATTGAAAACTTAAAAAATCTAATTTTAAGAAACAAATTTTTTCTCTAAAACTTCCTTCTTTGTAAAACGGAGGGAGTAATTTTTTATTTTTAGAATTAGAAATCAACCACAGTTTTTTACTGCGAGTGGTGACATAAAAAAGAACAGCCTCATGCATTTTTTCTCCCGCCGTAAGCATTCAACGCATGAGTGAGGTGCGGTTATGTTTTTTATTTATTTATGTTAATTCAAGAAAAGAAATTAACTATACAAACTAATTTTAGCAATTTGAATATTAATATTGTTATTAATCTATTTTAACTTGTAAAATATTTTCCATTCAAATACTTCTATATCCAAAATCGAACTAAACCGGAAAAACGATACAGAACCAGATCGAAAACGACAAAATATCCGAGTGGGTTTTTTTAACGCTATTTCAAGTATCGGGTATTATCTGAACCGAATCCGAACCCGAATGAATACTTGAAAAAACCAGAAAATTTGAAAAAACTCGAAGCGAACCCGAATAATGTTTGTGTTCTCTTAGTTTTTTTTAACTGTCTAACACCTAAATAATGTTTTCTCTTAAATTTTTCACCAAAAAATACTCATTTTAAAACCATAACATATATGAAATTATCGTTTTAGTAATAAAAAATAAATAACTTAAGCGTTAATAACTACATTAGTTCTATAAATATATTTGTTTTACCTTATTTATTTTTGCATCTCTTACTTTTTTTTTTACAAATCAACACATTTATTCCGCACCGCAAATTATCTTTCACCAATCAAACATTTTTTCGCACCGCTTTTTTTCACTAACCGCACTTGTCCCGCATTCTGCACATACCGCAGTTGAAATGCACAGCATTTTAAATCCGCTTTTCTCGCACTCTCAAAACCGTTGTCACTATTCGGAGCCTATACACAATTCTCTATAAAAAAAAATTTGCAAATAATCATTTTGATTGTAAAACGAAAATTTGACTTGTATAAAATAGCACAACTAATATAATAATCATAAGACAAAAGGCATGAAGGTTTGGTGAAACCTTCAAATTTAACTCGTGACTCATATACACTAAATTTCAGTTGAACAAATTATATAAATACCATTTATTTAATACTACATAACAGGATATTACTATATAATATTCTCTCTTTTTCATTATAATTGATGTTACACTTTCTACACACAATTTAATAAACTACAAATTTTCATATAACTTATTTCGTTTATATAAAAATATCATTAACTAAAAGCATATCAACGAATGAAAAATAGATTGCATAATTTGATTGGTTAATAGTTTCGAATAACTTGAAAAACATCATTTATATTGAAACGAAAAAGATCTCCCTAAAACTTCATTTAAAGTGCAAAACGGAGGGAATACATTCATATATCTCTTTCATAATTCAAAAGTACTAAAAAAATTTTCAACGACTCTCTCTCTCGCCGTCAAACCCTAGCCCACAGATCTGACTGGTTCTCTTTCTCGCCGGCGGACGGTTGACTTGTGCCGTTGTCGATGAGAACCACCTGCGTCTTCATCCTTTGCGAGGTTCAAGTAGGGAGATGTGGATGCTGGGTCGACTTTTGGCAGGAAAGTTTTCAGCTTTGAAAACTTAATTTTCCTTGTCATGCATTGTTTTTCTTTGTCCTTTTGTTGTGTTTTATGGTTGGAAGGGGTGATTCTAGTGTAGGGCTTTCCTCTGACCTCAGTTTATTTGGAGTTAGAAGTTTAGAGGAGAAGGACTTGTTTTGTCTCCTCTTGGTCCTGCAGGTTTTCGGTTGGTTTAAAGGTTTATCGCTACGAGATCTGCATTTCTCCAGTGGTTGTGTTCTTTATTGCTTTACTTTTAGGTGGTTTAGTGGATTGTGCGAGAGGTATTCACTACGTACTAGTTAGGACCGACGGGATTTTCTTTGGTTCTCGTAAGTGTTTCCGTATCCTCAATAAGGAAGTATGCGGAGCTTCAATCAAAAGTCGTAACTTGCTCATAGAGGAGCCATCTCCTTCGACTTGGGATGGTGAGCGTCGGTGTTACTCGTGGCTTCACTTGAAATAGGAGCAATATAAAGAGTGTCGTTTGTGTCTCACTCCTATTAATTCGATTTGTGTAGCTCAACTCATTTTCTCCTCCAATCATATCCGTTCGCCTTCTAGTTAGTTTTATTTGATTAAATCATGTCTTGCTCTTACACTAGTTTCCACCATGTTCTTTAGAATGTTTTGTTGTTCTTATCCGTTTTTGGCTCCGGGGGTTTTACTTTTTAACTCGTCGGCTTCTGGCTCCGGAAAGGTTAATACCTTTACCGGCTTAGTATTGTACCTCTGTGTATTCTCGACTTCTAATAAAATCATCGGAAAAAAAAACATCCATAGATCTCTTTGACAATGAAACACTAATTGGATCAACAAGTCAACAAATACTCCTAAACACTAATTGAAACAATGAAACAGATACGACACCAATAGTTTATTCGTTTTAGATACTCCTAAACTTTTTCCAAAGGGCAACGAGTCGTCACGAGGAACAAGTCACTTAAAGCGACACCTTTTTGACTAGTCTCATCACAAATTGGATCATAGACAACTATAGAATTGAAATAAACACTAGTAATAGAATTACTATATTGTTGGTAAGAAGAAAAAACAATTGTGTTTAATTACCATCAAACTTGTTGGACGGTTCTCTTTGTTCGATGCATTTTTGTGATTTGTATGCATTAGTTGTAGTTAGTAGACAATCTAACTAGTGGTCCCAAGCCGGTTTATTGTAATCCACATGGTTTAGGTATATTCACTACATCATCTATTAAGTAAAGCATTGACTACTCTTATAAACTATACTAATAACAGGCAAAGTAACAACACTACTCCGATGTATCAAACCTGAAACCATTGTCATCATCTGATATGGTATTTTGATTTTGAGGTTCCCTATCGGTTACGGTTTCTTTCTGTAATACATGTGATGTTGATAAGATAAAATTTCATAGACTGATTCGATTCTACAAGGGTTTATATATCTTCTGATTCTTAACACAGTGTTTAGTGATTGTTACCTAAGAGACTAGATTTATCCCCATTAGCAAGAGAAGAAACCAAGGCTGTGTGTTCTTCAACAGTTGCAGGTTCAGAGTTCAAGTTATTGGCATCGGCATCACTCCCATCCTCGGACTACATTAAGCAAGTGAATGAAAGTTTTGCCTTTTATGTGGCGTAAACCAAGCAGAGACACCAGGGATAAAAATGCAAACTAGGAGAGCTTACCGGTTTTATTGCAGTCATCTGATTCTCTTCTGCTTTCTTAAAGAGATCCCTCAATGTACCCTACAAAAATTGAACAAATTTATAACGTCAAGCACATTGTGAAAAAAATAGAAAGGAGTAGGTGATGTCAATTATATCACTCTTGTAGAGATTCATACGCACCCTGTTAGCCCAAAAAAGTCCACATGCGTTGCAGAGAGTTCTGGGGCCTGAAGGGCCACGGCGCATCATTGGTGTACATTTGGAACTAATGCCGCAATGAGTACACCTACGCGTAAGACACACTCACGTTTAAAGTAAGAGCAAGAGAACAATTGTGCATTAGTGGAGAACACGGATTGCAGAAGCAAGTGGCAGAGGCAGAACGTACGACATTTCTGGATTGCCATTATCTTGTGCAGATTCTTGATCTGTGCCTGAGTTATAAGCCCCGTCTGTCTTTGAAGACGTGAATTGACCTTTCTTGCGTGCCATTCTGGTAAAGACTAAAAAAGGTGAGAGTTGTAGAAAAAGGTCATCAGATCTTATCTCTTGTTGATGAAATAGACATGTTGATTATTCCCGGGCAAAGCTATTTATCACACTAACCACTACTCAGATCTATCCTGCTCAACTACAAACATATTCTTGTATATTATAGCAAGCGTTGGACTAGCCTGAGTCTAACTAGCAAGATAATCAAGTAGCCGTTTACGAAAACGTTTTCTTTCAGTCCATACTCCATACCACACCACGGTGAGGAAGAATTTCGCAAACAATAGCATAGCGAACAAAAGCGGACAACTTGCAGCTTAGCTATACATGGGTATACATTAATTATCCCAGGAAAATATGAAAGGAATATGTCCAGTCTCTTCAAAGGAGTAGCATACATATCATTCATTTTCCTGACAGACAGATGTGACATTTATACAAATTACTGGAGCTCTCCAGGTATTTGTTAAGATCCCACTTACAATGCCTACTAAATCGGTTAAGCTCTTCTCCTAACTAATGTGAGATTATCACAGCTTTCAACATATAAAGGTAAAACTCAAGACTTGATTTGCTGGGATCCTAGCACCTCAATCTAGAATGACAAACGACTAAATAAGCGAATAAATCCCCTGACCTTAAGGCCACTTCCTGGCGAACACCATATCTTACTTTCTTCTCGAAACATCTTGCATTCCTCTTCTTCCGAAACCTATCCAAGGATTGTGCCCGTTGCGGGAGGGTACAGCGGTTCTGGTATTCTATAACAGGCTAAAACGAACACCAGAATGACAAAAGGTGGAATCGAGAGAGAAGAAGAAAAAGTTTCATCATTTGAGCAAAAGTAACAAAGTTACCATATGATTCTGCTGAGCTAGTTCCATCACCTGCGACCCAGAAGGTAGCTCAGTAGAACCACCCAGTAGCGACAACACAGCATCGACCTATCAAAAAGCAATAGTGAAGAAGACTTGGCTGAAGCACAAAAGTTCGCTAAAGCAAATCAGATTTTCAATTTTGTCAGTAGCATCCTCGAGACTTTGTCCATACCTTGTCAGGACCAACAGCATCAAAAACATAAACTTGACCACGGAAGGAGATGGTTAGCTGATTTACATCTCCCGGTGGCCGGTGAGCCACCAGTTGAGAGCCGTCGGGAATCAAATCGGAGGCAGTGCCATAGATGGAGGCAGGATGGGGGATTTCGTCTATATCTTCGTAAGGAACGTGACCGGACGTGGCGGAGGCAGAGACATGGTCTTCACCAACAGGTTGAGAATGGCGACCAAACATCGGAAACTGCGAGAGAGGAGAGCTTTTCACATTGATTGAAGGATAAAAAAGGCAAAGGGATGGAGAGAAAAGAACCCTAACCCTAAATGGAATAGAGGAATGAAAGAAGTTGCAATACAGAGAGGGGAGAGACTGGTAGTGGAAGTACGATTAGCCGTCGTGGAATTCACCGGCGGTTGAAAAAAAACGGTGGGCTTGAGGTTAGTAAAATCGTAGCATCACTGAGTTCCGATACGAGTCGACACGACACGATACGACGACTCTACTCCGTAGATTTTCCCAAATTACCTTTTGGGCCGTTCGATTATGTCATAAAGCCCCTTACTATTAGGCTCGCTTTTTTTTCTATTTTCTAATTCTGTAAGATGTGACCTTTTCTTCTTTTTTTTTTTTTTGTCAATCGATAATAATACTATTACCATAAGAGCATGATTAGTGGGTTCTTAACATGGGTTCTAAAAAAATAAATTATATTTAAATGTAAGGGGTTTTCAATCTTAAGAATCCTTTGTGAAAAAAAATCTAATAGTAATAGTTTTACAACCAACAAAACCAAACCCAAATAAAATAACAGACCAACACATACTTATATGGATAAACATGAACAAAAATCGGCAGAGAACATGATCTCTCCAGAGACATAAACCAGCGGATAACATACATATCCCTGAAATTAAAACTAATATCCAATACAAAAAAACAAACATGGAAGGTACCAAAGTTCAATGTAGAAACTCCCAAAAAGGTTAGAGAAATCGGAGAAAAGTCGCTGAAAAAAATCTATAAACAGATACGAAATGAAGGATAGAAGAAGCTAATTAGAATTAACTTCAACAAAGCGAAAATCCAAGAAAACCAAAGGACAAAAATCTAACTCCTATCTACCTAATTTTCTTCCGGAAAAGTCCAAATCTATAACTATGCATCCCCACAAAAGGTTAGCCTTACAAGAACTTATCAGAAGACAAGGAGAAAACCTATTATTAAACTAAACTAAAAGGCGGTGGAAGGGTATTAAGGTTAAACGATTCACCATCCAATAAGAAGAAGATAAACGCAAACTATCCTAAACAACATAACACGACTTTACCGATACATCCCCAAACTTAACGAGAACCTACCCTTGACCAATAATACCACATAATCTAAAAACACTCCTATACCACCGGAACGAGATCACCGGATATAGATCCATCGCCAAGCTTCCGATTGATCATAAAGAACCTTTTGTAATAAAGTATTAATATTTTTTTTAAGAATCCTTTCTGAGCACCCCCATTAATCATGGTCTAAATTCCCCTAACATATTCATTTATTAATATAAATGAAAAATGAAAAACTGGAATAATAAAGCAATGTTAATTGGCGAAAATAATGGCGATGTTATAATTACTTTTCTCGCCGCCAACCAGGCGGTTGAGCGCAGCACTCTCGGGCGCGTGGATCTCCGACAATCAGTCCACGTCCTTGAGGAACCACCCACGTCCGGATCTTTCTCGCGACGTGATGGAGAAACTTGCATTACCCAAACCCTACGATATAATCTTCATCTTCCCTCTTTTCTCTTCAATTTCTCAAATCAAATCCCTAATTTCATCTTGCTTCTTCCCCTTATCCCTAATTTCGTCTTTCTTCTTTCTCGTTTCCTTACCAGCATGGCTGAGAACATGCAAAGAGGTCTTCAAGATTTGAATCTCGGAATTGATGACGAGCTATACCCTCTGCCGTCGGCGCTGGTTAGACAGGCGGCAGAGGAAAACCGGTTTATCCTAATTGGCCGCCCCGTCATGCCTCGACGTCAGAATATCCGGTCGATCATAGCTAATCTTCCAATGCTATGGGGCCTCCACAGCGTTGCTCACAGGCGAGTCATAGATGGCCGATGCTTCCAGTTTGTATTTCCGTCAGAGGAAGTCATGCTGTCAGTTCTCCGGCGGGGACCTTGGGCCTATGCCGAGAGGATGCTTATCTTAGAGCGGTGGACACCATTGATGAATCCGTTGATGATGAACTTCATCAGATTATGGATTCAAATCCGCAACATACCATATCAATATATGAATAGAGAAGTGATTGCTCATGTTGGTCGTGCACTTGGACCACTAATGAATGTGGATTACGATTCGGTGGCTACTGTTCGGGTCGAATATGTCTGTGTCCAGATAAACTGGGATATAAATCTCCCTTTGAGATTTCAGAGACACTTTCAATTCGTGCAAGGATTGAATACGCTACTCATATTTCACTATGAAAGGCTTCGCGGGTTTTGTGACATATGCAGCCTCATAACACATGATTCTGGTCGCTGTCTTGTTCAGAATAATGGCGATGATTCTGATCTGAGTGATGATGAAGATGGTGTTGATCCGCCGCCACCAGAACAAGGTAATCATGGTGTTCTTATTCGTGAAATTCCCCCTGATATGCCTGATGAATTGCCGAATGGAGTTGCTCCTAGTTAGAACATGAATGGCCATCGTCACTATCATCCTCTCAATCACATGGAAGATGATGAGGTGAACATAGACCTCGGGCAGGAAGAAAATGCACAGGCGATGGATGAAGATGCGGCAGCCACTAAAGCTGATCTGCCATCGGAGATAGACGGTGTTGTCGTCATCAGTTCCGATGATGAAGCGGATCATACGTATGTTGCGGAGTCTACGGATGTGCCTCCTGCTCATGACATAAACGATGGTAATGTTGCTGTTCAAGTTAACAGTTCTGTTGATGCAGGTTCTAATATTCATCTGAATGTGGCTATTGATAAGGATCGGTTTGAGAATGAGATGTATCTCTACACTAATTATTCGGAAACTGATGGTGATGACACGAGAGCCATGTTGAAGAGAAAGTTCGTTGAAGGAATCATTGAGGCAGAGAAAAGGAAGTAAAAGTTTCATAACATTGATGAAGGTAGTGGAGCTAACTTTGATCATGATGGAGGTGTGGTGTATCCTAAACCACCAACGACTCCATGAATATAACGGTTTGGAACTGTCAAGGTCTTGGCATTGACTTGATAGTTCGACGCCTTGAGGAGATACGGAGGAGGTATCTCCCGGACATCATTTGCATACTTGAAACCAAACAACAAGACGATCATATCCGTGGTAAATGTTGTGAGTTAGGATATGATTCTGTATTTACAGTTCCTCCTAATGGGCTTAGTGGCGGTATAGCTGTCTTTTTAAAAAATTTTGTTTCTTTATTTTTTTGATTTAGCAATCAAAACCTTATACATTGTCATTTTATGTTTAATGGATTATCTTTCTATTTGTCTTTTGTGTATGGATTTCCGGAACCGAAAATGAGACATACCATTTGGGAAAGGTTAGAACGCATAACGACTAATAGGCATGATCAATGGCTCGTTGTCGGCGATTTTAATGAAATAGTGTCTAATGATGAGAAGAAAGGTGGTCCTAGAAGAGCAGAGAACTCTTTCACGAATTTTCGGCGTATGATCTCAACATGTGGTTTTCGTGATTTACATAGTGTTGGGAATAAGTTCTTATGGACGGGTAAACGGCGTAATCACACAGTATGGTGCTGTTTAGATAGGGCTATGGCGAACTCTCAGCTTTACACCCTTCAGCTTTGGTTGAGTTTTTGCCTTTTGAAGGATCTGATCATAGGCCACTTATTGTTTTCTCTTCTAAAGAGATTGAAACACGAAGAGGTAGCTTTGTATATGACTCAAAGTTAATAAAGAATGAGGACTTCATGGAGACCATCAACAGCAGTTGGACCTCAAGGTATTACTAAGGCCCGCTTGCGAAGAAGTTAAGTAAACTTTAGTCTACGATATCTAAATGGCGTAGAGAGAATGTTTCTAATGTGACAGTTAGAATAGCAACTCTTAAAAGAGATCTTGATAGTGCTCATTCTAATGGTGCTACCAGTGACATCATAACAGATATTACACAAGCACTTCAAAAAGCATATCAAGATGAGGAACATCATTGGAAAATGAAAAGTCGAAATACGTGGTTAGCGCACGGTGACCATAACACCAAATTTTTCTACGCATATGTTAAGGCCCGTTTAACCAGGAATCGTATTTTAGCTATTGAAGATGATCTTGGTTTGATATATCGTGGGATGAGGCGGTCAGCCAAGCAGCAAGTTCGTACTTCTCGAACTTATTCACTTCGGTTCATTAGCCGAAATATGAACAACTCAAGGAAGATGTGTTTCGTGATTTCCCAAGGAGAATCACGCCCATAATGAATGAGGAACTCACTAAACCTGTTAAAAAAGAGGAGATACATCAAGCAATCTTACAAATTGGGCTTACTCGTGCTCCTGGTCCAGATGGGTTTACAGGTTCTTTTTTCCAACAGTTTTGGCCAACGATACAAGCAGACATTATCCTCATGGTTAAAGACTTCTTCGAACGAGGAGAATTAGGAAATCTGAGTAATCATACAAATTTATTCCTACTCCCTAAGATCGAGCTGCCCAAGACCATGGCGGACTTCCGACCAATTGCTCTGTGCAATGTGACTTACAAAATCATTTCTAAGATCCTGGTAAATTGGCTCAAAGGACATCTATCATCCATAATATATGATAATCAATCCGCATTCATTCCCGGGAGACAAAGTGTAGATAACGTCATTGTTTCCCACGAGATCCTACATTCCCTTAAGTCACGAAAACGATGGGCTAAGTCATATATGGCGGTCAAGACAGATATATCTAAGGCATACGATAGGGTAGAATGGCATTTTCTGCGGGATACATTGTCGGCTATGGGTTTTGATAGAGAGTGGATCTCATGGATTATGCAATGTGTCGAATCAGTTACATTTTGGGTACTCATTAATGGCTCCCCTCAAGGGTTCATAATGCCATCAATGGGTATTCGACAAGGAGATCCTCTCTCCCCTTACCTATTCATTTTATGCGCATAAGTTCTTACTCACCTATTTAATCAAGTTGCGGCTAAAAAGAAGATCAAAGGTATGCGTAGTAGTCCCTCTTGACCTACAATATATAATCTCTTTTTCACAGATGATTCCCTATTCTTCTGTCATGCTCATCCACAATCGGCAAGGACCATCAGAAACACTCTCGAGATCTATGAAAAGCTCTCTGGCCAAGCTGTTAACCTTACTAAATCTGCAGTAACTTTTGGATCTTGAGTTCGAGATCATGTCAAAACAAACCTTCGTCGGCTTTTGAATATCCACAATGATGGAGGACATGGGAGCTATTTGGGTTTACCTGAACAAATTGGATGACGTAAAAAGGAAGTTTTTTGTTATATTGTGGAGAAGGTTAAACAAAGAACGTAGCAGTGTTGGTCTAATCGCTTCTTATCAGAGGCTGGTAATGAAATCCTCCTCAAGACGATTACTTTAGCGCTGCCAGTGTAAACTATGAATTGCTTTAAGCTTCCCATTGGCATATGTGAAGAGATTGAGAATGTCATTGCTAAATTTTGGTGGAGTAAAGGACATGGGCGACACTTTATGCATTAGTATTCATGGAAACGCATGAGAGGACTAGGTTTCCATGATATTGAAAACTTCAACTTAGCTCTTTTAGCGAAACAGGTGTGGCGGATACTCCAAAACCCTATGAGTCTTTCCTCAAAGGTGCTTAAAGGAAGGTACTTCCCTAACTCTACTTTAATGACCGCTAATGTGGGTACAAAACCTTCCTTTATATGGAAATCTCTTCTTGCGGGGCATGCTTTACTTAGCAAAGGCTTCCAAGTTGTTATTGGTGATGGTAATCAAACAAATATTTGGTTTGGCCCTTGGATACCCGTATCTCCTCCACGACCACCAAGGAAACTGGTTGGCCCTGTGTCTTCTATTTCAAAACTTTCGGAGCTACTGGATGATCAAGGAAATTGGGATCTACCTCGATTACATGCTCATTTTACGCGTGAGGATGTTCACCATATCTCATCCCTCTATTTATGTACCCGTAAATCATTTGACCTTATTGGGTGGCACTATACCCAAGAGGGTCTTTATACACTACAAGAAACTGGTCATTTAGCAACGAAATTTAGCGACGATTTT
>OVAN01013185.1:0-13050 GCA_900406275.1 Anastatica hierochuntica
CTCCTGGTAATATACTTCTCGTGAAGACAGAACCAACCCTCAGGGACATTCTCAGGGGTCTCATCAACAGAACAGGCTCTCGCGAGCTCCTTTGGGCCTCCAACCTGAACCATGAGGATAACTACCTTCTTATCCGTCAAGGAGGACGGTTGGTGAGGGCCGAAGGAGGTGCTGCCACTAGAACCATCACCTTTCTTAGATCTACTTGCGACCCTGTGAGCAATCGAGTCCTTGACCTTCTTCTCCTTCTCTTTCCTTAATTCCTCTCCAATCTCCTGCTTTATCTTTATGATTTCGAGGCCTGTTAAGGGAGGTGTCATCTCTCCGGAACCTTCCTTCCGATGATCCATCGAGAGAGGTTGAAAGAAATTTCAAAAAAGTAGGAAGAGAAAAGAGGGAGTCGAAATCTAAGGACTAAGCATTTTCTAGGAACTAAGGTTTAACAGAGAACAAGAGAAGATGAACAGAGCAAACGTGAAAAGTAAATGCAAGCAAAACAAAAAAATAAATAAACGAAAGTAAAGGAAGTTACCTCGAGAACAGGTTTGAGACGTGGAGATGATGGAAGGGTTGGCAGTTAATGACTGCAACTTTATATCAAATCGTGTCTTGGAACTCGGAGGGGACCTTTTGATTTCTCCTTTTCCCTCAGCCGTTGATCCCGTGAAATACAATCTGAGTCGTTGATTCGAATTATTCATATCTTCGAGGAAGATACGCAGCAATCATTATCTCAACAAGGAGATAAAGGCCTCGTCGATTAGGTCAAGCTTCCGAAACGAGGAGCCTCCTCTCAAAAGTTGGAGGCAACTGTTGGGCCTAAATCTGGCCCACTATCCGAATGGTAGCTCGAATCGTGAGCGAGGCCTAAGAGAAATAACTTTGAGCTCGAAATGGGCCTAAGTCATATCCAAAAGGAATTAGCTATCGCAACAAGACAAAAACAGGCTTTGCCAATATCCGCGGATGTGGAGAAGACCAGGTCTCGTAGAACANAGAACAGGGAGATGACGCAGCAGGTCTCGGACAAATGGAAAAGGTCACAGACTCGGTCAAACAAGCTGTTAAACATTCCGAAAATCAAGGAGGAGATCTCGGAGTAGTTACAACAGTTCTCCAACGAGGAAGAGAGCTATATAAGAGGAAGAGGAGGCGAACAAGAGGCTTCTTCAACTCATCTTCAACCTAGATACACTTAGACATTCTAGAAAAACCATTGTATTTGTTTATTCATTCAAAGATATAATCAAATACCTCTTTTATTCATTACTCGATTGTTTCAAGCCTCTTTGTACTTGTTATCTCGATTATCAATCTCAATAAAGATAGTACTTCATTCAACAAAGCTCTTACGGGATTCAACCCACGTAATCTCTCCCTAAACCTAAACACTATTCACAAAACCTAAGAGGTGAGTTTAATCCCTCACAGTCGAGGAAGGCACTTTCCTCTGCCCTCTGTTGGAGAGAGGGTCTCTTCTCCTCGGTCCTCTGTTTCTTGGACGACTGCGTCGAGTCAGAGGATGGCCTCTTCTTCGTCTTAGGATTGGAGGCATGGAAGCGCTCTCTCTCTCTCAAGATTTTACGACTGAGAGTTAAACGAGGTCTTGAAGAGTCTTTCGGGGTTTGAGAAGGAGACGAGTCATTGGAACTCCTCTTATCAACAACACCCATGACTTTTTCCTGGGATGTCTCTCTCCTCGAAGAATCGGAGGGAGTCTCCTTAGATTTTTAAGGAGGAGGAGGCAATGCCAAATGGCATCTGCGACCCCTTAGCTGGAGCCTTAGCAGCAACACAGGTGGAGGCGGGAGCATTGTCTTTCTCAGAATGACCAGTGGAATGCCGACCAGTGAGGGTTGCCTTTCTAGCAACCTCAATTTTCTCTTTCTCAATCCTCCTCTGGGCTAATTCAACCGAACTCTGCTTCAAGCAAGGAAGGTTGACAACTGTCCAAACCATTGGTCAAGAAGTTAGATCGGAGAGAAAAGGTGGGGGTTGGACTCTGGTGCTACACATAAAAGTGATCAGCTAGAGGGACAAAAAATCTGATAAAGCATTAAGAAAAATGCACTCACGGTTCAGGATGTCAATGACGGCGACAATCCGTGTAGGATTTTATGTGCACCAACTGAGATTTGGGATACTTTTGAAGGAAGTGTTATCGTCCTTCAAGTACGAGTGATCGTTTAGCTTCTTCTTCAAGGGGTGAAAGACAAAAGGAAAAAAACGATGGTTAGTGAAAGTATAGAGGAAGAAAATTGGATAGGTCTCATGCAACCTATTAAGGCCGCCTACCAGCTTCAACTTTCCATTATGAATGGATATGATGAAGCGCGCAAGAACAGAGTTGATTTCCGTTTTGGCGAATAAATATTTGGTGTACCAATCATCAACCTTTTTGGTAGGAAGCGAGATGAGCTGGGGATTGTCTAAGATGTGTAATTGATCTTGTTTATTGGGATTCATCATGAATGAAGTTTAATGCTCCAGCTACTGAACCCTTAGCCTAAACCCAATCTGCCCAACAAGGGCTAGGAGAAAAGATATCGTCTTGATTTCCTCAACAGTTAGCAGAGAGATGGTGATGCTGCGTCTGTGGCATTAGGTGATCAGAAGGTGTGGAAAAGAGAATCAGAGGTGGCATTCAAGGAGGAATGACTCGTACATGAAAAAATACCCCGATGGAGGAGATCTATGGCAATCTTCGGGACATGGAAAGAGGAGAACCACCTCGTCTGGAATGTCGAGTATTTCCCTTATGAATGGAGGGATTTCATGCTACTCTCCATGCTCTCAGCAGAGAAGAAAGGAGCCACGGGTTCGATTTCTGGTAAATGGGAGGACCCCGAACCATCTTTTCCGTGAGGGTTGGGTTCGTCGGCATCGCGAGAACCAAAAGCGACCCCTATCTCCTCATCAAAATCAGAATCGTCGTGAAAGAAGGGTCAAATAACAGGGTGTTATGTGCTATTAGATGCAAAGGAGTGATCTGGTTTAACGAAAACTAGAGGTGTCAGATTTAGGAGATTCTTGGGGTGCCTGGTTATAGGCATACTGAAGGGGATTCAAGAAGATGAAGCATTTGGAGGGAGGAAACAAAACCCAGAGAGAAGCAAGTCAGATAAGAACAACAAAAGAGGCTAAATAAATATGATAGATAAGGGAAGACAAAGAGAGGAAAGAACAAACGTTTTGCTGAACACGAGAAGTTGTATAAGAGAAAGAAGACGTAGAGTCTCGCTTTTAAAGGACACGCTTTCCAAGGATGGCGTGGGCGGCGAAACTGTTTAGTGGGACCCATGGAAGTTCAAATCAAATCAACTCAAATCAAATTAAAGATAGAATCAATTTAATTAAGGAAAACCAGCAATACAACCAAATTAGGATGCTTAATTTAAGATATTGAGCAAATATTATTTGAAATCCGCTCAAAGGACAAGGACAAGATCCACCAACTGATTTAGATGGGGGGGGGGGGGGGGGGGGGGNTGGAAGAGGTTCCACCACACCCGTATCTATTTTGAATTGGTTCAGACTTGGACCAGGTTGCAAAGAAAGATGGCTTTAAGGGTAATTAGACCAGAGAGGGAAACTGAAGGGAGAAAAATTGGTTGCTGGTCCACTAAGGGAAAAAGATGGTCGTAAATTTTAAACAACCTTTAAGGTTCTTATTGGATAGAGGAGATCGAGAGATGATTGATGACCAATTAAAGGGCAATGATGAGAGCGGGATTCGTTGGTGGAGAAGAAATTGTTGTTACGATCTGAAGGAGGGGGTTATAAAAGGAGCAAGGGGGTGAAGAGAAAAAGGAGGGGATTTTTTGGAGCAATTATACACAAATATATTCTTATTGTTTTGTTACACAAAATCTTGTTCCTTGTATTAATTCCTTTGAATCAATAAAAATCATTGCTCTTGGTTAACTTGCGATACAAACAATCTAAATACCCTAACCCTAACTCTGAGTTGGATCTCAGATCCATCAGCTATTCAGAAAGAATACTATGAAACAATGATAGGTTTGGAGTTTAGATTGAGCTAGAACTGACTAGCGATGCAATGGTTCATCAATCAATCCAATGGGTTAGTCGTCTCCTTTGTTGAATTTATCGACCTCTTCATTGAGCATTTCACAACTAGCAAGAACTTTGAAAAGATGGCGGATGATTTCTAAAAAATTATGTGGCATAGAGATGAGCAACTCTCTAGATAGCGACCTTCAACCAAGAAAAGTCGCCATTATTGGGTGAAACATATAAACACCCATCTCTACAATCAAAAGAGGATTAATACCTGACGATGATTCGTGCATGGATTTAACTAAGTTCTAGTGCAAGACCATGGATGATGTGTTCTCCCGTCTTTAAGCTTAAACGGATTGGGAGGAAGACCATGCCTATCGAAACTTCTACTCTACCAAGAAGGTTCGCAAATCATAAGGAATCGAAGGCGTAGCTGTGATGACAAAATCTACAACTAGCTAAGCAAAGAGTTGACCAGCAAATTCAACACAAAAAATAACCATTAACCACTAATCATGTAGGAGAGTGAAAGGTTGCCTGTGAAAACTTGGCTTGATATCTCTAACCTCTCAAACGTAGGCATCGAGTAGGTAGAAGTATTGAAATAGATGTGCACTCACGTTATGTGCTCAAAGTTTTACCCTAAGAAGTAGCACAATGCTACAAGTGCACAGCGATTGTGGTAGTACTTAGGGATCAAATCCACAAGGACCAAGAACCATACTATGAGTTTGTAAGAATCGAACTAAGCTAAAGCGAAAATATGGGGGTTTGTTTCATGGGATTGTGAGGCACAAGATTATAACTAAATAAAATAAAAGTAGTAAGTAAATAGTATCAAATTATTAATAAGAGAAAGCATTGGGCATTGGGGAAATCTAAGCTTATCATGGATTGGGGAAATCTAAGGTTATCATGGATCTAATAAAACGGATAAAGAGATCGATAAATTCAACAGATTGGTCCTAGAACTTGAATAATGCAAGGATAATCAATCTACATCGTTAGTAACAATTATTGATGTCTAAAAAACCTAAATTATTCAACTCCTGTTGGTAATCAAGTGCATAAACAAGCATAAAGTTCAGATTAGATAGTTCACAAATGCTCGGTAAAATCACTCCCGTGAAGACCAATGTTTTTTGCTCATCCTGAATGTTCAAGGTAAATAAACAACACCTTCAGTGAGTAAATCAATTCTAAATGACAGTATCTAAATGGTCAATCAAGCAACAATCATCAAACAACAATCTAGATGAAGAACCCTAAATAAATGATCAAATCTAACAACCTAACAATCAATCCATGAATCCCCTTTGAAAACCCCTAAAACCAACAAATAAACTACTCAAAACTCATCATAACAGTAGGTATGCATGAGATAAAGTAGAAAATATCAATTAATTAAGAGCAAAAAGGTTTAGAAACTTAGCAATATCGATTACAAAGTGAGCTCATATGCTTGGAAGCTTTCGAAATCAAATCTCTTGAAGGGAAATGTATGACACGAGTTCCATGCCTCGTAAAGTCTATTTTCTCTCTAAAAGTCGTGACTCTCCTTTCACAAAAGGCTTAAAAACACGTATATATAGTATTAGGTTAACAAAAGTCGGTTTCGGTTAAGTTGGGGTCGAGAAAAGCTTGGGAACAGTTTAGGGGTGATTTTTGTCCCAGACCAGTGCTAAAATGGTCGCCAACCAGTCAGGGAGAGTTGTGGCACCGTTTGGTGCTTCATTTTTTGTCAAATCCCGGTCCTAGCTCTCTTCAGGGGACATTCTAGCTTCGAGGGAGATGGACCAGTCTTCACTAAAACGCATATAATTTTTCATCCAGAGATTCAATTGCTTTGAAACCAACTTCATCTGAAATCTACCTAAAAATTATAGTTTCTGTCTAAATTTTATCTAAATCCATTGAAGGTAAGGTCTCCATAGGGCATGATCTTTCTGATCCATCAAAACTGGCCAGAAATACAAGAAAACTACCATTTGTGATAAAGAAAAGCATAAAAACACGACGAAAACATACTAAAATCTAAAGGGAGAGTGGTAAAATAATAATGTTATCAACTCCTCAGACTTAGCTTCTTGCTTTTCCTCAAGCAAAGTAAACGAAGAACCGTGAAAAAGTGTGAAAACTTGGAAACTGAACTGGACTTTCTTAACTTATTAGGCACTTTAAGTGTCGAAATCCAATAATATCAAAGTCAAAATTAAATAAAACTCTCAGTAATAACTACAAGTCTAGCAACGTCTCCAATTCAGTCACAATCAACATGAGTGAACAGTATCTCCATCACCACTCCTAAAATATACAGCTTGCGGTCTTTCCGAGGGAGTATTGATCAAAGAACACATAGACTTAACTCAATCAAGATCCTAACATTTTATATCCCATAATCAATTCCATTCCTCTTCCTTATTCACTTTTTAAATGCTTTTTATATGCTGCTTTTTTCTTACTTTTCTAGGGTACCATTTTATTTTTTCTATCAGCCTCTAAGAGTCGATTTCTCCTTACTTTTCTAGGGTATCATTTTATTTTTCTATTTTTAAGAACTTTTGGACTTATTGGCTCCTTCATTGCCTTACATCCAAAATTCATCAAATATAAGCATCTTTTTGAGGATTTCTAAGAAAAGGAAAGAGGAGAACCGTAGAACAATGTTCTTGAATTTGAAGAGAAGTCTGATTCAATACATATCAAGCCCCAAGAAAAGAAAATCAAGTTCACTAAGTGTTGAGTTGATTAGGATTACCCGGATATGAAGTGATATGGTTCCTTGGTTAGCTGATCCAACTGAGCTCTCTCGAATGGCTAAATTGTAGTCAAGCACTAACACTACGGACACTAGTCCTTAATCACTTAGTGAGTTCAAATTCCAGCTCATATTTGGACTTTTTTGACTCAATAAAACATTTTTGGTTTGGAAAATTTTGAAAACGACTCGAAAATCACGAAAAAGAATCAAAAACAAAGAAAAAGAAGCATTAGTAACAATAATAATTTCCCCAGACTCAACTTACACCGTCCCGGTGTAAATTCAAGTTAGAAAGGTATTGAAAACTAATGTAAAAGAGAGGGAGTAGGAGTTACTGGGCTGCTTATCGAAAATATGGAGATTTATACGACCATTTTTGATGTTTCGGTAAACCGAAATGAAGAACAATGGTCAATTTTTGCAATCCGAGAAGAGTGATTCGGCCAAACTGAAAAATTACTACAAAATAGCAAACTTAGTTAGTAGAAATTAATTATGAAGGCTGAAGCTCATAACTATATTGTTGTGGCTGAGTTTCGTCTCTTCGAAATGCTTGGTTTGGCTCAACTTGATGAGAAACTGGTCCGGTGCGATTTTGACCATTCCAAGACTGATTTTTCATTAGAATCACCTTATTCATATACTGCTAAGTAGTAAATTGTCAATTTGACAGATTGGTTCGCTTTGTGGAGATTTGTTTGGGATTGGCTGAGTTTTTCTTCGGTTTCCTACAAATTCAACGCTCCAAAGTGAAGTATGAGCGCTTCCAAATCTGCTTGGGCTATTCCTCATTAAATTACCACTTTCTCTGGGCATTTTCAGTAGTAGAACTTGGTTCAACTCCTTGATAAAAGTTTTAGAGAAATCAAATTCGTCGATTTTGTGTCCCGTTAAGCCAAAAGTCAATGAAGATCTCTGTCAGCCTCTTTCCCACGCTTTTCTGAAAGTATTTAATGATGTTAAGTTGGCGTAGAAGTTTTTTTTTGGCTTAGATTGGTCTTTAGCGATGTACATCGAGAAGGGAGCGTCGGAAGCCGAGCTTTGGACCATTTCGCAAAGGAAAGATGAATCTTTAAGATCATTTTTAGCTAGATTCAAGTCAGTAATTTCCAACATCGTCGTAAGCGATGAGGCAGGAATCGCGGTACTAAGGAATGCCCTCTGGTATAACTCTTGCTGCTGGGAGGATCTCATGCTGAACTGACCTGTCTCCTTGGAAGATGCGCTCCACCGAGCTTTGGGATTTGTTCAAATCGAGGACGAAAAGAAGGCATATGCGGAAAAACATGCCATAACCTCGAACCCGACCTCCAAAGAAAAGTCAAAGGAGGATAGGGAGTTCCCGATCTGACGCTAACTCTACCAAACATCGATCGCACCAAATTTCAGGGGCAAAGAATCACGACAGGGGCTCGAGAGCAGGTTATAAGCCACGGTCCAACACTTGGACGAGAAGTGATGGAGCTAAGGCATGAGAAAAATACTGTGAGTATAAGAACAGCATGGGCCATACGATGGAAGAATGCCATGGTTTCAAACAGTACTTATTCAACAAATACAAGTTAGAAGAGTTGGACAAGAAGGGAGACCTGCCCGCACAAGCACGACACCAAAATGACACGGATCCCCCAAAGCGAGACAAAGAGCAATGAAATTCAGAGATCACCGAGCCTCCCATGGTTAGGAAACGAATCAACATGATAATGGGAGCAAACCCGTTTTGCAACGACTCAGTCCGATCTATTAAAAGCTATAGCCAGCAGGTAAACTTGATAACTGATGAGATGCAGGTAATGACACTAAATGACACGGTCATAGAATTCTCCGAACACAAGACAAGGCACGTCGACAATCCGCACAACGACGCTCTAGTATTAGAACTGATATCGGATGATTGTTAAATAGCGATAGTGCTTATCGACCCCGAATTCTCGGTGAACATCCTCTACAAACAAACATTCGACAAAATAGAGCTCACTGAATCTCGAATAAAAAGTTCAAAGCCACCTTTGACGGCATTAAACGGAGCAACTACGATGTTGATAGGTGTTGGTGTCAAAAACAGTCATCTCGAAATTAATGCCCAAGATCGCATCTTTAATCAAACTTACTCGCAAACACGACCAACGTCTGGACTCGTCGTCGTCTAGACTTAGTATAGACTAGACTTACCGTTGTCTAGACTTAATGTCGTCTAACCTTACCATCATCCAAAACTCACCGTCGTCTAGACTTAACGTCGTCTAGACTTACCGTTATCTAGATTCACCGTCATCTAGACCAAGGCCTGGTCTTGGCGCCAATTGGCGCCAAGACAGAGAGCTTGTCTNTATAGACTAGACTTACCGTTGTCTAGACTTAATGTCGTCTAACCTTACCATCATCCAAAACTCACCGTCGTCTAGACTTAACGTCGTCTAGACTTACCGTTATCTAGATTCACCGTCATCTAGACCAAGGCCTGGTCTTGGCGCCAATTGGCGCCAAGACAGAGAGCTTGTCTTGACGCCAATTGGCACAAAGACCAAGGCTCGGTCTTGGCGCCAGATGGCGTTAGGACGCCGACAACGTTCAGCCATTATCCGTTGGCTGAACCACGTCCTTTCCGATCATCATTTCCTTCGAATGGTCACTTGATCGTCTCTCGTTTCGTCTCGATTGGAGTTTCCGTCAAACCGTCATGGCGATAATCGTAAGGATTTGTACTTTTTGTGGACTTCGTATCGATCGTGTAAAACGACGACGGTTAACTTAAAACCGGAAGAGTCTAAACTATACGATTAGTCTTATCGTTCCACAAAACTATTATTGCTTGGTCTTACGAGAAACGGTTTCTCTGAAAGGAATTGTGAAAATCACTTAGCCGCAAAACGCCCCGAAAGGGCCCAAATCGCGATAACATACCACTTACAATTTCGGGCGAGAACCGGCCCATTTACGATGACGGTTTGCCAGGGTTTCACGAAAATTTTAAGTTTCGAGAAGATAAGGAAGGATCTCGAAATGGATATATGCGAATCGGGGAAAAGGAATACTTCCACGACAAGATATGTACGAATCGGGGATGAAAAAGGAAACGAGCCACACCCACGAAGTCCTATATAAAGGGTGCGAAGGAGAAGGATAAAGCAAAAAAGATAATTTTTGTAACCACAAACAGTTAGAAAACTAGGGTTCTTACTTTGTTTTTATAGCGAGTTGCGTCTCAACTAGGTTACGAGTCTACGCTGTATTTCTGGGAATTCGTTGCCAACAGTTCTTGCGGCCACGGCTTAAACACCGGTTGCGTACGCTCAAACACGAATTCAAATAAGATCCCTTTTCCTTTCTTTGTTAATTGCGTCTTTCGATTATTGTTTTTTGTATTCGTTCACGTTTTGACCTACGATTTACTATCGTGTTCATACTGTTTCCCGTCACGAATCCCGTTTACTTAAACTTGTTCTTACCAATGCTGTTATCTTATCACTATTATACTTATTTAGTTTCGCAACCTGTTTCGTATCAATCTCCCTTACGTTATTCAACTTGTTTCATCTTAGTTTCGTCATACTAATCATGTTAATTTTGATCTCGCAATCTGTATTCATATATGCTTTACTCACACTTTTTTTCTTATTTCGTTTCGCAGCTTAGTTTCGTAACTTTAACCTAATTTCTCGTGTTCATCATCTGATCTCATCGCTTTTTGGCTACAAAGAATCCTTGAACCACGTAAACATTGACAGTGATAATTTCGATTCCCACAGTTTGGCGCTAGAAGAAGGGGGCACACGCGATATCTTTCACATCAAACAACTGACCAGGTATGAACACCAACGAACAGAACAACCAACCAGCTCGTGAAGGCGGAAATGCCGACGACACCGTTGAAATTACTCCGGGAACGAACATCACCGCGGTCAACGCTGACCTAAGCATCGCGTTCGAGGAGATCAAAAACATGTTCTCGACTCTCGAAAAGAAGTCAGCAGAACGTGTCCAAGTCACCGATTCTCTCTCGAAATAGGTCGAGACCTTAGCCGCGAGAACCAGGAAGATCCTTCCGCATGGAGCAACTAGAATCCACGGAAGACGACTCAACTTCGCAACTCCATCCGGAGCAGTCCAGAACGCGCAGGAGAAACCATCAGAACAAAATCCCGATGAAATCACACCTGTCACAACCCAGGCTGGCGCGAATGACCTCCCAGCTCTTGAAAAAGAAACAGAGGAACATGAGGGCGAGTGAATCGACCTGGACATCAGCGATCACTCCGACCCTACGGATGAGGATGCTGATATACACCCGTGAAGGGTTAGAGGTCGTGAAACTCGCTGTAGTTCTCGACAAGCCATGACGGAGGAAGAAGAAAATGTCCTCTGGGTTGAGCAATAGGAACAGGCTGAAGAGCAGGCCAGGATCGCTAACAGAACGCGCAGGCCTTCTCGCCAAACCGCCAGTCAGGATCTCAATGATCTCAGCAACTACATCGCGAAAACTACGGCAGAAGTGAAAGTTGTAAAGTCGCAGATCCATCACGCGACCAGCGCTGCACCAAAGATCGATCGAAGATCTCAGATCCCGGAAAGGTGAAGATCCCAACGTATGACGGGACCACCGACCCGAAAGCTTACCTTTAGAGTTTCCAGATCCCACTAGCGAGATTGAAACTCAAGGAGGGCGAAAAACACGCTGGCTTCTGCCACCTTTTCGTCGAGCATTTCCAGGGAGCCGCCCTCGAGTGGTTCTCCCATCTGAGGCGAAACTCCATCGGAAGTTTTTGCCAGCTCTCTTCGGAATTTCTCAAGCAGTACTCCATGTTCATGGATTGAGAAACTTCCGACGTCGATCTATGGAGCCTTTCCCGACGCAAGGACGAATCTCTTCGAGATTTCATGACAAGGTTCAAATTGGTGATGTCGAGAGTCAGCGGGATTAGCGACAGGGTCGCAGTAGACGCCCTTCGTAAAACTCTCTGGTACAAGTCTAAGTTCAGAAAGTGGATTTCCCTCAAGAAACCACGAACGATCCAAGACGCGCTTCACAAAACAACGAACTTCATAATCATCGAAGAAGAGATGCAGGTCCTATCGCAGAAGCATAAGCCGTGGAAGGCTTCCTCGAGAGACTCTGTCCCGGAACAGAAATCGAAGAAGAAGACTCCACGAGACGACAAGTATGTCCACCACAAGGGAGAAGATCTCCGAGGTGCGCACAACTATGCCGTTAACTCCCAGTCTGAACAAGGGAGAACTTCGGGGAATACCTGGACGCGGAACGAAACTTACNCTGTGAACTGCAAAGTTCTCGGAGCGAGACTTGCGGCAAAACTTCACGCAGGGGAACTCTCGGATGTGACCAGCATTAAAGACCTGATTAGCGATGCNGCGACGTCGCCCAGGCTGACGCAAAACGCGGCAGGAAAACTGATAAAAAAGGCAACGACTCGAATCGCCGCAGAGTAAACATGATCATGGGAGGAACCCAGTTCTTTCGTGACTCTATCTCATCAATAAAGGACTATCACCACAAGGCTGAGACAAGCGCAAACTTGTCCACGCCTCTCGGTGATGCCGAAAACAGCGTGATCCCTTTGAAGGCGTACGAAACTGTTGGACTCGACAAACCGCACAACGATCCGCTCGTAATCGACCTTGTCATCAAAGACCTCGAGGTCGCGAGAATCCTGATCGATACGGGAAGCACCGTCGATATCATCTTCCGCGACACTCTCAGCAGGATGAACGTCGCTTTGTCCGATGTCACACCGACGCCGAAACTGCTCACGAGCTTCTCTGGCCTAACATCGATGACTATCAGATCGATCAAGCTTCCGGTAGTAGCGAAAGGAGTCACGAAAATCGTCGACTTCGCTGTCGTTGATCATCCCGCAATCTACAATGTGATCATGGGAACGCCGTGGATAAACTCCATAAAGACAGTCCCATCCACGTACCACCTGGGCATTAAGTTCCCAACTCCCTACGGAATCGACATAATCTAAGGATGCAAAAACAGGCGCAACTCTGCTTCTTGGCCGAACATAACCTAAGGCAAATAACGGCAACACCCATCGTCAAACCAAAACGCGCAAAGCTAACTTAGCCAACAACTGAAAACGCTTCCGCAAAAGATGATCCAAAATCTTTAAGACTGGCAACGACTTCGGAAGACAGGAACGAGCACTCTTTCGAGCCCAACGCTCCCAAAAACTTAACACTCGTGACATCAATAGAAACCGTCGACCCAACCATAGTCCTCGAGACTGAAACGGCCGACGCAA
>OVAN01013186.1:0-13050 GCA_900406275.1 Anastatica hierochuntica
TTCCTTCCTGGTGTTGCCGCGGCTGAAGAGGCCTTTTTAGCCTCGGATTTCTATCTTTTGAGGTGCAGTTGATCGGCATAAACCTCTTGAGATGACAAAGGCGCTAGCACGATCTTCTTGTCATGATGTGTGAAAGAATAGTGATTCTTAAAACCATCATGTATAGCCTTCTTATCGAATTGTCATGGTCTTCCTAGCAGAAGATGACTTGAATCCATAGGCAAAACATCACAGAGAACCTCATCAGTATAACGACCAATACTAAAAGGAACCATTACCTGCTTAGTCACTTGAAGCTCGTCACTCTCATTCAGCTATTGTAGCTTATAAGGTGTGGGATGTGACTTGGTTTCCAGCCAAGTTTTTCCTACAAAAGTATCACTAGCAACGTTAGTACAGCTTCTACTATCAATAATTAAACTGCAGATTTTATCAGAAACTAAACAACGAGTATGAAATAAATTCTCCCTTTGATCAGTTTCAGATGGTTTGGCTTGTACAGCCAATGATCTACGAGTGACCATCAGTTGTCCATAGACGGGATTTTCGAAAATCTCGTCATCTGAGCTAACGGACAGCCCATCTTCAGACACTACTTTTCCGTTGTCCAGAACCAACATCACTTTCTTATTGGTTCATAATGTCCAAAACCTTGGCACCTGAAACACTTAATATCACGAGAAAAGGACTTAGCTTCCTCCTTTGGTTTGTGTTGGAATTTTCTGGTATGAGAGACCGAAAATTTGTGGAGAAATTTCGGCCAGTAGTCTTCCTTTTCAACTTCCTCTCGATCAAATTAGCCTTATGCAGCAGCTCATAGATGTCATTGTATTCGTACATCTCCAAATTGTCTTGAATCTCGCGATTTAGACCAGCCTGGAAATGTGCCATTGTTGCATTCTGATCTTCATCGACACCATCTCATATCATCAAGGTTTCCATTTCCTAAAAATAATCATCAACCGATTTCAGTCTTTGAGTTAATCTACGAAGTTTGTGATGCACCTCTTTATTGTAGTGAGCAGGTATGAAACGTCGTTTCATAAGCGTTTTGAGCTCAAACCATGAAGCTACTTGAGCTTCTCCCGTTCTACGCCTGGTTGTGACAACCTGGTCCCACCAATGAAGCGCATATCCGGTGAACTTCGTTGCTGCTAGCCTTACTTTCTTTGGTTCTGAAATATTTTGCACATCAAAGACATTTTCCATACGTTTTTCCCATTCTAAATAAGCATCAGGGTCAGTTTTTCCTTCAAAAGATGGAATCCGAAGTTTTAAATTTCCCAAACCATCATCAACGACAGCTGCAGCAGCTTGCCGTGGTGCTCCATGACGTGCAGCATGGTCTGCGGCTCTTGGGCCTCCACGCCGAGGGGTATAGTGGCCCATCATGATGTCTTCATCGCGAATCGGTGTTCGTCTATTAGCTGGCCTGCAATGTGTTGAGTATTCAGCAAGATCATCAAGTAATTTTTCTTCTGCCTCTGAATAGAGAGCAGTATGATCGATATCTCCCATGATTTTCTTGCCATCTCGCTTTTCCTTGGCATTTTGTGCAGCCTTTGTTTCCTGCAAATCATGTACACTGTGAGAAGAATCATGAATGTTAGTTTTCTGTAGCTGTTTAATAGCCTCAGCTACAACAGCCTCAACCCAAAGCTTATTGGGTGGAATCAATGATGGATTCATAAGGCTTTGTGAATCCTTATCAGATCCTGACATGTCTCCTGCAAAAATCAACCACAAAACAAAGAAAAATTTGTTAAGTCAGAGAATTTAAGCCGAAGCTTGTGAAAATACTTCAAATTCACAACTTGTTTAATAAAATTTTCGGAAATTTCCAAAAAAAATTCGAGTGAATCTGAGCTCTGCAAAGAACAAAAACCAAATCAAACCGTAGAATCAATTCCCTAAAATCCCTGAAAACAGAAGATAGAGAGAAAAGAATTTGTTTCTGCAAAGTTTGAAACTTGTAGCGAAATTTACAGCTGCAACCCCTTTACCACAAGAAGCTAGATTTCTCTTCAGCTTTTTTAGATTTTTTTAGCTTTTTAGAAACTTTTCTTTTTTCTTTTGTTTTTCTTTTTGTCGATTTTTTTTTGCAAAAGCTACTATTGTATCTAAGAAAAACCCTGCATAATTAACTAGAAAAGAAGAGAAGAAATTTCGAAAACTGTCTCCCCAAAATCGAAAAAAAAAATTTCGCAGATTAGAAGAAGATTAAACAAGTTTTCTGTGTTCAGATTGCTCTGATACCACTTGATGAAACCCAAGATCTTTTGAACAAGAAAACAGTCTTTTCAGATCTGAATTTCTGTTTAGAGTTTGCGATTTTTTATGGGATTTTCGATGGGAGAACAACAGAAAAGGATAGAAGTATTCCAGATCTAGAGAATTAACTCTTTGTTGATTCAGGAACAATCAGCTTTTAGAGAATTAACTCTGTAGCAATTCAGTTTGTTCAATGAAGAACAGAGATTCACTTTTGCAAAGAAAAGAGATAAGAACTTTAGAAAACTTTATTGATAAAACTTGGATTACCTAAAAGTCAGGAACTACAAAGCCTTAAATAGAAAAGAAAACCCTAAAACTAACTAAAGGTGGCGAAAATTCTTTGCAACAAGGAGAAGGAATTTTCGCAGACCAAGCCTAAAATTGGGCTTAAAATCAGACCCAAAATAACTAAAATAAACTAAGTCTAAAAACCCAAATAAAACCTATAAAGAATTCGATTAAACCAAGCTGAAAACCGAATGGTTGAAAGCCTTGGTCAAATCCTGGTTTGCTTCTTGATCTGAAATCTGAATTGGTTCTGAGTAAACCAATATTGCAATCTGGTCCTGAAGCCTTCTTGTCTGAGATCTGGTAACAGACCTATTAGAGAAACCAAATGGATCTTGGCCATCTTCATCTTCTTTGGTCGCCATATCCAGCCCATTTTCCATGCTCTCTTCGTCTTCACTATCACTTAGTTCCAGCTCAGCCTCTTGATCAGCCTGTATTGCATCACCAAGCCACCCAAATTGACCCACCTATGATGGAGATCATCCAGATCAACTTTGGAAAAAAAGTTTTATTCCAAGCTTGTAAGTTCCTCAATCTTAAACCTCCCTCTTCTTTGCTAAGAGTCACTGTGTCCCATGAGATTTTAGCATAGTGATGCCCTTCTAGTGTTCCTTTCCAAAGAAAAGCTCCACATATATAATCCATTACTTTAATAATCTTCTTTGGCAAAATGAAAGATGAACACCAAAAAGTTGAGATCCCATTGATGACTGAGTTCAAGAGTTGCATTATGCCCGCATAGGATAGAGATTTAGCAGACCATGCATTTAACTTACTTTTTACCTTTTGCATGAAGAGGCACGATCTAGGGTTAAAAATTTTCTCGTGCACAAGGGGAGATTTAGGTATCTTATTGGCAGGGCTTGGTGAGATATGCATGTGGCCGCTTGTATCTGCTGCACTTCATTATCACAGAGACCAGAAGAGAAGAAGCTTGTCTTTGTTGCTTGGATCCTTGAGGTTACATGGTGAATTTTCATTCCGCCAACGTGATTCTTATCTAAAATGACATTCTTGGCTTAGCTAAGTTCATTGGCTAGCCGGCGAAAATGTAATGTTAGCCAAAAATTAAAATTTTAAAAATCGAAATTCTAACTGGGCTATTTTGTTCATAATAGTTATTTTTCTCGGGCATCTTCAATGATTTGAGTTGATTAGCTTGGCGGCTACTGGAAATTTGTGTGTCTCCTTTTATTAAGAAACTTGATCCTCCAAGCAACTTTTTATTTTGACTGTTTTTAAGTCGGTTTCTCTCGGGCATAAGAAATGAAGTATGGGGGTTGGTTACCTCCTTTGTTATTGTTTTAGACTATCTTAGATTTCATGATGAATAACTCTTAGTGCTTCATTATGATCAATTGATGGTGTTTGTCAAACATATCTTCTTTGTTCTTCATGATATCATCTCATTGATCCAACAACTTTTGATTTGAAGATTTAGTTTGATTGGTGGTCCTTAACATCCTTCTCCAGTCTCAAATGAATGTATTGAATGGTCCAGGAGATGGCTTGAACAATTTGGATCCGTTTTCTTGTCAAAGTTGAAAAACTAAATTTGAGGCATTTAAGCTTTGACACCAGTCGAGGTTACTTTTTGGAAAATCCCAGTGTAAAATCAGTCGTCACCCAGTTGAAACAGCTTTCAGGTTCCCTTGTTGTTGTCTTGAATCCGAATTTTTTTGTGATTTTTCTTGTTTTTCTACAATCCTGCAAAAATCAAAACTAAATATTAGATATCTAAATAAATCCTACAAAATTAAAAACCATGTGGGTTACCTCCCACAAAGCGATTGTTTTGAGTCTTTTAGCTCGACTCCTGGACCATTTAAATGAGAGGTGGATTGCTTAAGGAAATTGTTTTCCTTTCGGTTTTGTCAATGTCTACAAGATATGGTTTGAGGAGTTGTCGATTGACCGTGAAATCTCCCCTTCTCAATTCCATAATACCACAACACTGTATAGTTTCACTTCCTTGATCTTGAATGTTCTAGACCATCTTGATCTCAGCTTTCCGGGAAAGAGCTTTAAGCGTGAATTGAAGAGTAGAACCTCGTCATTTTGTGAAAATACTCGATGAACAATCTTCTTATCATGACACGCCTTAGCATTTTCCTTGTAAATCCAGGAATTCTCATAAGAATTGTGGCAAATATTCTCAAACTCATTCAGTTGAATCAGTCTTCTCTCAGAAGCTGGTTTGATGTCGTAGTTCAGCTTCTTTACTGCCCATTCAGCCTTATACTCGATCTCCACCGGAAGATGACATGAATTTCCATAGACAAGATGAAAAGGAGTAGTCCTAATAAGTGTCTTGTATTTTGTTCGATATGCCCAAAGAGTGTCATCAAGCCTTGTTGAACAATATTTCTTTGTTTTCCCCACAGTCTTCTCTAGGATCCTTTTAATTTCTCGGTTAGAGACCTCAGCTTGTCCACTTTTTTGTGAGTGATAAGGTGTAGCAACCATATGTTTAACTCCATTCTTCTTCACGAGATCTCAAACACTTTGTTGATGAAGTGAGATCCTCCATCACTTATCACAACTCGCGGAACACAGGATCTTGAGAAAATGATCGACTTGAACATCTTCATCACCATTTTTGCATCGTTTGTGGGGCTGAATATGGCTTCTACCCACTTAGAAACATAGTCAACAACCACAAGAATATATTTTTTTCCAAAGAAAGAAGAAAACAGACCCATAAAGTCGATTCCCTAAACATCGAAAACTTCGACTTCTTGGATGAAATTTTATGGCATCTCGTTTCGTTTGATGAGGTTCCTCTTTCTAAGGCACGAATAACACTTAGAAATGAAGTACTAGGCTTCCTTAAACATGGTAGACCACCAAAAACCAGCTTATAATACCTTGGAAACTGTTTTAAAAGTTGCAAAGTGTCCTCCATAATCCGAACCATGACAAGCGAAAAGAACGTTTGGATACATCTTCTAAACATTTCATCATAGCACTTGTTGTATAGGTATGGCTCATCTTAAAAGTATCGTTTAACATCTTTCAAGAAATTCTTCTTCTTGTAACCGAAATATTGTGGAGGTTCAATGTTAGCTGCAAGATAGTTAGCAATGTGTGCGTACCATGGATGAGTGGATGGTACTGATTTTGAAGCTCCTTTGGAACATCCCTCAAGATGAAAAACATCTTTAACAGCGTTGACGCACACTTGAGGGGTAAGGATCGAATCCTTAGTTGAAATTGCAGGATATAACACTCTATTCTTAATTTTAGATAAAGAAACTCGTCAATTAGGATAATCTGTAATCGCTCCCACTGTTGAAAGGAAATGACTCCCAAGAATCAATGAAATTTGTGATTCCTTACTCGTCTCAATAATTTACAAGTCAACGAAAACCAAACAGCCGTCTATTTGCATTGTTACATCCTTCAAGAATCCATTTGAGGATTTCACATCATCTCCAATATTAAGAGACATGCGAGAAGGCTTGATGTTACTTATCCCCAATTGGTTTGTAATGGATTTAGGCATGACATTTACAATATCTTCAGAGTCACAAAAGGGTTCTTGAAAATCCACACCATTGATTTCACATGAGAAGACAAACTTCATCAGATCTTCTATCTTATGAAGCTTCCTTTGGCATGGTGCTTTGTGTGTTGGTTCGTCAATAACAAAGCTTGGTAATGGATCAGCAGAAACGATTGGATTAACATGCACGAATTTGTGCATAAGCTCAGCTGCGTCTTCTTCCTTGTACAGAATTTCAATCGTCTTACAAGATTTCAGGTTTTTCTCAGCTTTCTCGGGAAGAAAACCAGGTTATCTCTTCACACCTTCTGCACTTTGAGCAACTTGAATATCGAGCATCTTAACATGATTAGAAAGGTCCATGAACTTCCCATATAGCCCGTCCATCTTCTCATTGAGATGATTATACATGTTGTTCATGTTTTTCGGCATTTTGCTTTTGACCTTCTAGAACTTGTTGAAACAAAAACTCAAACTTGTTCTCTAGAGAGGCTAAAAATTTCCTTGACTTCAGAAATAGCTTCCAATCTCATCTCAAAGTCAATAAGTTGTTGCTGCATTTGAAGATCTCCATGTGAGAAGTTTTCTCAGTTTCGGTTTTGATGGGAATTCTCTACACCGCTTATGCAGTGAACTTCCCTTTGCTGCCAATGAACACCATTGCTTTATAATATTGAATAGCACTTCCAGCTGACTCTCTCACGTCCTCATGGTGATTCAGACTCATTTGTTTGCTTCTTAGAAGTTTAGCAATCATAGATTTTAGCTCAGAGATCTTTGCAGAGTCGGAGTTCGGTTTGATGGCCTCCACACTTCTTTCTGGAGTTGGATATGAATTTTGTTTGCTCTGAGTTAGGTTATCAATAAGGATCTTTGCTTGAGCAGCAGTGTTAGTCATGAAGTTCCCTTGGCTTGCAACGTCGAGTGTCGTCCTGAATTTTTCAGCAATTCCTTCGTAGAAGAAGTTCAACAAATTCAGTTCCATAAAACCATGATGAGGGCAGTCTCTTTGGTACTCCTTGAAGCATTCTTCTACCTTGAAGAATGATTCATTCACCACTTGTTGAAAATCCGAAATTCTCCTTCTCATTTTCTCCAATCACTTCTTCGAGTAGAAGTGTTTCAAGAAAACTTTCTTGCATTGATCCCATGTAGTGATTGATCCGGGATCAAGAGACTTTAACCACTTCTTGGCGTTCTCAACTAGAAAGAATGAGAACAACTTGCACTTTAAATAGTTGTCAAAAACTCCATTGGATCTTCTTATGCTATAAATTTCTTCGATCTTTTCGATATGATCCATGGGGTCTTCTTCATCTAAACAACTGAGTTGGTGTTTATCAGCCCAAGATACAAATTTATGGGTGATTTTAAAAACACCTAGAGGTTGTGTGGGGCATATTGGATTTCGGTTGATGTAAGAAACACTCGGTGAATCGAATTCTCTGATTGTTTGATGTTGAAGCTCCATTTCAATCTTCCTGGAAAATCAAAGAAAAAGAAATTATGTAGTACTTACTTTCCTTGATATCTCACAAGAAGTTAATAGAACTAACAAAAAGTAAACAAAAAAATATAAATAAAAATAAAGAAATGAAAAAGGAAAAAGCCTTAGACTAAATCCTTATTAGAAACTCGTAGGTAATTGAATTGGTCCCCGAAAACGGCATCAAATCTTGATGTGCTCAAAGTTTTACCCCGAGAAATAGCAAAATGCTGCAAGTGCACATCAATTGTGGTAGTACTTAGGGATCGAATCCTCAAGGATCAAGAACCACATTACGAGTTTATGAGAGTCGAATTAAGCTAAGGCAAAACTATGAGGTTTTGTTTGTGGAAATTGTGAGGCACGGAATGAATGACTAAATAAACTAAAACAGCAGGTGATCAATGTATTGGGCATTGGGGATATCTCAGGTTATCAAGGATCAATTAAAGCGGACAAAAAGACCGATAAATTCAATAGGTAAGTCCTAAAACTCAAATCATGCAAGGATGATCAATCTACTGTCGTAGTATCAATTATTAATGTCTAAAAAACCTAAATTATTCAACTCTTGTTGGTAATCAAATGAATAAACAAGCACAAAATTCAGATATGATAGTTCACAAAAACTCGATAAAATCACTCCCGTGAGTACCAAGGTTTTGCCCATCTAGAATATTCAAGGCAATTCAACAGCACTTTCGATGAGTAAATCAATCCTAAATGACAGTAGCTAAATGGTCAATCAATCAACAATCATCAAATAACAATCTAGATAAAGGACCCTAAGGAAATCATCAAATCTAACAACCTAACAATCAATCCATGAATCCCCTTTGAAAACCCCTAAACCCAACAAATAACTAGACAAATCTCATCATAACAGTATATATGCACAATATATAAGTAGAAAATATCAATTGATTAAGAGATGAAAGGTTTATAAACTTAGCAATATCGATTACAAAACGAGATCTTCTTTTTAGAAGCTCTTGAAATCCAAATCTCTTGAATAAAGAAGTATGGAACGAGTTCTCTGCCTCCTAGGTCTATTTTATCTCTCAAAGTCATGGCTCTCCCTATTCTAATTCTAAAACCAAGTATTTATAATGTTAGGTCTTCTTAGGTCGTCCTTGGTTATGTCGGTTTTGACGGAATCGAAATCGGTTAAGCGAACCGAAAGATATGATGAAAATGGGACAAAAATGGACACTCGGCCGGTGCTAGAAATCATGTCATCCGGTCACAACATTCCAACTGCTCCACTTGCTTCATTTTTGAGACAGACAGACATGTCTTCACTTAAGCGATTGTGACTTCTCAGTCACTGCTCCAAATGACTTCAAACTACTTGCATTTGAAAGCTAACTAAAAATTCTATCTTCTTACGAAATTTCAGCTCAATAAATTAAGGAACGGCCTTCTTTCAAGGAGATCTTTCTGATGCTGAAAATATGTCCAGATTGATAAAATGCAAAACTCAAATGTTTGAGCTTCTGTCTTCTTGATCCGTCAATGAAACTTGATTGGAAATATTATTGAGGTCCAATTATCACGTTTCTTCATCCTTTTTGATGATTTGACCTGATTAATCACTAAAATCATAAATACGAGAAAACTACCTCTAGAGATCGAAAAATCGTTTAACACCTGCAAAGAAATAAGAAAAAAATCAACTAAAAACAGTAAAATAATAGTGTTATCATGATGTCACAGGTTATGGATTGCTTTGACTAGTGTAAGACTGCTAGAGATACAGGGTGCTTCCAGATTAGCACAATCCTTCCATCCTCATCGGCTTGGTGGTTGGAAGTGAAGGACCATCTAGGACAGGTGAGAGTCATTATATGGTTCAGGTTTTGTTCCTTGACATACACTTCTAGGAGGGCTCCAAAAAAGGGTTAGTGAGTATCAAGAAAGTTAGTTGAGGGAGTGTATTTAGTGTGGTCATTTAGGCCACACACATTCCAGAAAAAGTTCCGTATATACATGGATAGGGTTGAGGGTTGATTAGTGAAGGGAGAGAGCATCCTGAGAAGGATTATTCTCCGTAGGTAAAGTATTTTGGTGTGGTTCAGTAAGAGTTTTGGTAATAGAAGATGAAGGGGCTAGGGGTTGAGATTAGGCTCTGAATCAAGATAGTCTTTATGGGCATGAGGATTGGGGTTTGAAAGGGTTGAGAAAGGATTTGATACTAGTATGGTTTTTGTTGTAGTGGAATGGAGGTTTCCCTTCCAGAGGTTCAAGCTTTTTGCACTGATAGTTAAGATGTTATATGTATTATAGATAGACCAGCAGAGTGGCAAAACTTTGCAGTGGAGCTTAAGGAGGTTGAGAGGGTGAGAAATTTATACCCACGGTGTACGGCATCATATGTTTCATAAGGTTCAAATGTCATATCAAATGAGTTAGCACGCCTAGCAAGACAACTTCATGATCTTTTTTCTTACATTGGTTGTTCTATTTGGGTAATAGAATAGCCTTTTCATGTCAAAAAAATATTTTTTTAAATTGAGAAAATGCATATACTTTTGTAATGAAGTAATTTATTTTCTATTATATTTTATATTATAAGATGAATTCTATGATAATTTTTCTTTAAGACACTCAATGTTTTGAGACAGTCCAACATGCCTAGTAATTTTTAAAAGCACTTTGAGATAAAAGATTTTAGTCTACTCACGATTTAGGCTACGTTATGGTTTATATTAAACAAAAAAATGAAATATGGATTTTCCATATAAGCGCATGAGAAAAAGTAATTCATTATACTTCAAGGAAAAAGAAATCATGAGACAAATTCTTAACTATTGTTGAGTCAAAAATGGTCACGACGAAACCGATGCCTAAAAAGTGTAACGGAAATGTTGTCTCTCTTTTCGGAAATGAAAATCGTAAGAGAATTATCAATTTCGAGGCTCTTGCCATCTAGTCAATCTCCTCTCAACCAAATGTCTAAGCTCCGCGTCTAGCCAACCATAGGCAACCGTTTCGCAAAGTCTAGTCACTCGCGAGCAACTAAACGCGAGAGTATCGAAATCAACGTCTGAGACTTCCGAGAGATCCCAATAAACAAGTTTCGAAGCGATAAAAAATCACTTTAAACATCGGATAATCGCATCATTTCGAAGACACGAGCAAGATCTGGTCACCGTTGGGCGACTAGATTCTTTCCGAAAGTCTAGTCGCCCATGGGCGACTAGAAACGAGCCACGTCTAGTCNGTCTAGTCGCCCATGGGCGACTAGACTCGTGCCAAAGTCTAGTCGCTCATGGGCGACTAGAAGCAGATAACGTCTAGTCGCCCACGATTGACTAGACCACGTGATCTCGATCATCTTCTCCTTCGAATCTTGGTTCGATTGTCTCTTGTTTCGTCTCGATTGGAGTTTCCGTTGAAGTTTCGCGGCAATAATCATAAAGACTTGTTCTTTTCGTAAAAACTTTGTATTGATCATATAAAACGATAACGGTTAACTCGAACACCAACATTGTCTTAACTATACAATCAGTCTTATCATTTCGCGAAACCATCACTGCGTAATCATACAAAGAACGATTTCTCCGAAAGAAATCATAAAAATCACTTAGTCGCAAAACGACCCAAGAAGGCCCAAAACGCGATAAAAGTCCACTTACGATTCCGCGATGAGAATGGGCCCAACTGCGTCAACGATTTGCCCGAGTTCCGTGAAAGATAAAAGGAAAACACGATAAAGTCAAAGTCTGAAGATAAATATGGAAAAATCGTGAAGATAAGGAATATTCTCGAAAAATGAATATTTTCGCGGAAGGATATACTCAAATCTAGGACGGAAAAGGAAACTGGATTAACCTACGAACGCATATATAAGGGAGGATAAGGAGAAGAACGGGAGACAGAGAAAAACTTCTTCACAATTCACATTTAGAGCAATTAGATTTTTATTTTCGTTTTTGTTAGCGAGCTGCTTCTCAACTAGGTTTACAAGTCTTACACTGTTAGAACTAGGATACTCGCCGACAGCTCTCGCGGCCACGACTTATCACCTGTTGTAATGCTCAACGCAGATTCGTAATAAGATCTCTATTGCTCAACTCTGTTTTTCGATTCTCTATTTCACTTTTATTTTCATCGTTTGTTTCTTCGTCTTTTTGATCTGTCGTTGTTTGGTTTAGCAAAAATCCGGGACCTCAAGGAAAGTTAGAGTTTCCTGGTTTTCCTTCGATTATGAAAATCGAGAGTGCGAATTTCGGATCTCACAACTATAAATACATGCTTTTAATATAAAGAAGTCTCCAGTCATAAATTTTGAGAATTTCGAGCACCTTAGAGGTTGTCCGTAAAGGTAAGAAGAGTGTAAGAGTCTTCTATGGGAGTCTAGTTGAGTTTCTTCTTCTTTGGTTGTTGTACCAATTTAATTAGTGGGTGAGAGAGAGAGGGAAAGTTTGATTTGTAAAGCACATCAAAGATGCTTTCGATTTCTCACTGTGAATATTAAGAGACGACCTCTCCCTTGATGCAGCGGTTCGAGACCATGAACTGGATAAACAAATTTTGTGTCTTTAAGTTCGTGAATTAACAAATAGATTGAGATATAATTTAAGAACATAATCTTTATCAAATGGTATTGGAGAATTGGTTGTTTTTGCTCGAGTTACATATTTAACGATGCTAAAGAAAGGTCACACAAGAAGAAATAATAAGCTAAGGAACTGGTCACATGTGCTCTTGAGATTAAAGAAAGGATTGGATGGTGAAACTGAAGCTCTACAGTCAGTACTTGTTTCAGGATGTACGAAGACAAAGTTGTACGATTTTGAATTGACAGAGAAGCATCCACAAATCGGAAAAGCATCTTGGATTTCGCCACCGTGTACGAAGCTTTGGGAACATTTGGTTTTTTGACAGAAAAGACAACCATCAAGGAAGAAGCTTCACGGTGTTGGGCTCAGCTGTTTTGGTGGCACATGCTAAGAGCTCCGACGACCATCTGAGAGGGTGAGCATTGGAGAAGCATTGAGAATTGCACGAATAGTAGCGGTTCGAGGTATCCAAGGAGACGCGAAAGGAATCAAATTATGACAGGCTTGTCGCGAGTCCATTGTTTGTCATAGATATTGCATGCAGTTAGAGATGGTTAGACAACTCATAAAGAAACACTAAAATGTTGGCGAAAGGTTTCTCGTTGTCAGGGGGAAAAAGGAAACGTTAAGTTATTGGTTTATGAAATTAGAATTCTTGATAAAATTTATTGTTATTGGTTTTATGATTTCAAATGTCTACTCAAAATCCAGTATTATTAAAAAGGTTTGGTATTCGTCGATTTTATAATTTTTAAATAATTAACTCTTAGATTCTTAATTAAGGATTTTAAGGATCGAATCCTTAGCTACGTGGAAGTTTTTCATTGGTCCAAAATTATTATTATTGTTTTTTTTTGTCAGAACAATTTCGTTTTCTAATCCGTTTTGGATCCGTTTCAGATCCGTTTTTTTTGTATTTCGGTTTTTGG
>OVAN01013187.1:0-13049 GCA_900406275.1 Anastatica hierochuntica
ATGTGTATTCCCAAAGCTTAAGTCCATCTAGTCTAAGTTTGCTCCCTGTGGCTCGAGCCCCAAGTACTATGATGACATATCCGTGCACTTGCGGAATGTGTTATTACTAGGAAACGGGTTTTATAAATTTAAAACTTCTTTCAACAACAACGATCTATCCGAGTTTTGCAAAAGATAAAAGGAAAATACGACAAGTAAGAATTTGAAGATAAATATGGAATATTCATCAAGATATAGAATATTCCCGAAAAAATGGAATATTTCCGCGGGAGAATATGCACAAATCTAGGGCGGAAGAGGAAACAAATTTAACCTACGAAGGCATAAAAAAGGGGGCTTAGGAGAAGAAGGATGGAGACACACATAAATTTAGACAGAGAGAAGTTTCTTCACAACTCATATTGGAGCTTTAGGTTTTATTTTCGTTTTTTGCTAGTGAGCTGCGTCTCGATAAGGTTTACAAATCTTACGCTGTTAGATCTTGGGTACTCACCGACAGCTCTTGCAGCCACGACTTATCACCTGTTGTAACGCTCAACGCAGATTCGAATAAGATCTCTATTGCTCTATTTGTTCTTTCGATTCTCTTTTACGTTTATCTCATTGTTTGTTTTTTTCGTACTTTTGATATGTTGTTATTGGTTTAGCAGATATCCGGGACCTCAAGGGAAGTTAGGGTTTCCTAGCTTTCCTCCGAATACGAATATCGGCAGTGTGAATTTCGGTTCCCACAGTTTGGCGCTAGAAGGAGGGGGCTTATTCGCACAGGGTATGAATCAATCTAACTCGCAGCCCCGAAACACTATATCGAACATGACTACAGAAGACTAGAACACTCAACCAGCTAGTGACGACGACAGCGCCAACGACAATGTTGAAAGCACTCCGGTTACGAACAACACTGCGGTCAACGCTAACGCAAACACCGCGGCGCTCGAGGAGATCAAAAAGATATTCTCGACTCTCGAACAGAAGTCGGCCGAACAAGACAAAATGACTAGCTCCCTCACTAAAGAGGTTGAGATCCTAACAGCGAGGATTAGAACCATCCTTCCGCGTGGAGCTACTAGACTCCGCGGAAGAAGACTCGACTTCACCACTCCGCGCGACTTACTCCAGAACGCACAGGAAAATCCACTGGGACAGAGCCCCGATGTAATCACCCCTGTCGCACCTCAGAATAGTGTGGAAGATCCCCCAAATCCCGAAAAGGAAATAGAGGATAAAAAAGCCGAGCGAATTGACGTTGAATTCAACAATCAAACCGGTTCCACGGATGAAGACGCTGACGTACACCCGAGAAGGGTTAAGGGTCACGCAACACGGAAGAATTCTCAGCTCAGCGAACCCATGACGGAAGAAGAGGAAAATATCTTCTGGGTAGAGGAAGAGAAGCAGGTCGAGGAGCAGGCCAGAGCCATTCGCAAGACGCACCAACCATCTCGAAAAAATACCTTTGACGATCTCCACGAGATTCGCGATCTCCGCGACTACATCGCAAAAACAGCGGCAGAGGTCAAAGCGGTAATATCAAAGATCCATCACGCGACCAATGTCGTGCCAGAGATCGACATGATCCTCGAAGAGGCTCGAAAAACTCCATTCACTGCTCGCATAACCAACACCAGAGTCTCTGATCCCGAGAAAGTGAAAATCCCAATGTACGACGGAACTTCCGATCCAAAAGCTCACCTGCAGACTTTCCAGATTGCGATGGCGAGATCCAAGCTCAAGGAAGGTGAGAAATACGCTGGCTTCTGCCACCTATTCGTCGAGCATCTCCAAGGAGCAGCCCTCGAATGGTTCTCTCGCCTAAAGCAAAACTCCATCGGAAGTTTCTCTCAAATCTCCTCAAAATTTCTCAAACAGTACTCCATGTTTATGGACAGAGAAACTTCCGACGTTGACCTATGGAGCCTGTCTCAGAGAGAAGGCAAATCTCTCTTAGATTTCATGAACAGGATCAAGATAGTAATGTCGAGAGTCAGCGAGATCAATGACAAAGTGGCGGTAGACGCACTTTGGAAGACTCTCTGGTACAAGATGAAGTTCAGAAAGTGGATAGCTCTTGAGAAACCACACACTATTAAGGACGCGCTTCATAAGGCCACATATTACATCATCATCGAAGAAGAGATGAAAGTTCTATCGTAAAAATATAAACCTGCGAAGGCGTCCTCAAAAGACTTAACCTCTGAACAGAAAGCAAAAAAGAAGGTCCCTCGTAACGACAAGTACGTCCATCACGATGGAGAAGACGTCTGGGGGACACACAACTACATTGTCAATTCCCCGCCTGAACAAGGTAGGACGTCGGGGAAACACCTGGACGCGGAACACATCGTATGACGAAAACACCTTCTGCGAGTTTCACCAGGCAAAGGGTCACTCCACTGCGAACTGCAAAGTTCTCAGAGCGAGGTTAACGATGAAAGAACTCGCGGACGAGATCTCGGACGTAACTAGCGTAAAAGATCTCATACGCGATACAGATCGCCCACTCAGGACCGAGAAAGCACCCACTGGAAACACCGCATCTCAAGGAACCCAAGCAGATGGGAAACATAGAAGGAGGCCTGACGACAAAAGCAACGACTCAAATCGCCGCAGAGTGAATATGATCATCAGAGGGCCGCAATACTTTCGCGACACTGTTTCACCAATAAAAGCATATCACCGAAAGGCTGAATTAAGTGAAAATTGGCCTACGACACTCGACACTGCAAGCGACACCGAAAGTTATGCCATCACTTACGAGGAACACGAAACGGTCAGACTCAACAAACCCCATAACGACCCTCTCATGATCGACCTTGTCATAAAAGATCTCGAAGTCGCCAGGGTCCTCATCGAAACGGGAAGTACCGTCGACATCATCTTTCGTGATACCCTCAACAGGATGAATATCGACTTATCCGAGTTCATAACTGTACCGAGACCGCTCACGGGTTTCTTAGGAATAACATCGATGACTCTCGGATCGATCAAACTTCTAGTGGTAGCGAAGGAGATAACAAAAGTTGTCGATTTTGCGGTCGTCGATCATCCTGCCATCTACAATGTAATCATGGGAACGCTATGGATAAACTCCATGAAGGCAATTCCATTGACCTACCACTTGGGCATTAAATTCTCAACCCCTACGGAATCTCTATGATATGGGGATGCCTGAAGCAGTCACGACTCTGCTTCCTGGCTGAGTATAAGCTAAGACAAGTCGCAATGACTCTCATTGCCAAACCCAAACAAATAAAGACGACTCAACCGTTAGCCAAAAACACTTCGGAGAAAGACGTGCCAGAATCGTCAACTCGTGAAGGAAACAAGCAAACTTCCGAGCCGAACACTCCCGACAAGGCAACGCCCTCAACACCCGAGGCAACCGTAGACCAAAATGTAGTCACTGAGACTGAAACGGCCGACGCAACTCTACCAAACGAGTAATCACTCACGGCAATAAACTGAACTACGAGACGGCTTGATCCTCGAAAAAGGTACGTAGGCAACTCTTCGCGAGAAGAGTTCAGCTGTCCCCCTCTTTAAAAAAGGGGGAGTGGGTGTTCTTATACTTGTATACTTCCACACTTTATACTCGACATTTTTTTTTGCTTTTTATTCTTTCGTATAACCCAAAAACGGAAATCATACGAGATGATCTTTCTTAACAAACATTGACTATAACTTTTTCACCAACACATTCTACCACAAAGCGGAAAAACTTCTGGAAAGAGCGAGAGCGCGAGTTTCCAAGAAGCACGATTCTGAACTCAATCAAAAGCTCCTAAAGACAGTCGCAAGACTATCAACCCGCTCGTCGATTGGCCCCGACGGACGAACTAATTAACCTGGTCTTTTTGCAGAATGAGTTCTCATACATCCGACTAGGAAATAGCAAGCTATAAAAGAAATCCAAAATTTTGGTCAGCACTTCCAAGCGACTTAGAAATTGTCTTTGGAGAGATTCTCGGTTCCCGATTAATGCAAGTCATATAAGCCGAGAACTTATCGCAAACTTCAATATCGAGACAGAACCAGGTCGAAATCGAAAGCGGGAAATGTAAACCGGAGTTAGTCACCGCACGCCCTAAAACCGAGAGTATACCTAGGTCTTGACCTAAACCCAGTACACTAGTCTCTAACTTCTCAAGGCATGATATCTAACCGATATGAGATCCTAAAGCATGTCTCTTCGTTCATATCTAATCGCTCAAGAAAGTTTACGAAACTTCTTAACATCCCGAACGAGCAACACATAGAACGATCAACGAAAAGAGTTAAATACGAGACGACAACTCGTGTTTACCCTCTACACCAAATCAAACCAAACCCAGCACACTGGTCTCAGACATCTCAAGACATAGTATGTAACTGGTACGAGATTACAAAATTCGTCTCTTCAACTATGTTCTCACGTTAAAGAAAATCTGAAAGAGTAAATCATTTGACAATTCGCATCCGAAACGAACAACGAATATAGCGATTCTCAGAAGAGTAGACATGAAACAACGACTCATGATCTTTCTTCGCAAACGTAATACTACTCATTCGCAACCAAATCAAAACGAAAAACATCATTCATTAATACTAAAATTACAAGGTGAGGGGTTTCAAAGCCACAGACGGCCAACCCCGACAAACATAAAATGGCCACACTTGGCCAAAATACTACTAATAAACCGGGAACACGCTCCCTCAACAGACAAACATTTCTCGCTCAGAAATCGTACTCAAAATTGCCAGAGATCGAAAAGTTGCATACGCTTGATAGTCCCAGGTTTTGATCAACCGCGTCATCGTCACACCGAGCAGTGTCCCCGACTTTCCCCGAATCAGGAGAAACGGGAATCGAGGCCCAGTGATCTCGAAACCTCTCTTCGATAGATGGGATCGAAGACACGACTTCCTTGCACTTCTTCACGTGACCAGACATCTTATCCATTTCAAGGTCGTAGGAGTAGTTAGGAAGCTGGGTACGATACAGAGCGCCCACCAAACCACGACATTCGCGGTATTCTCCAAAGGTCTGAGGAGCACGCTTGTATTGGTCAAAATCCACCGCAAACTGGACCGAGCGATCGACCACAATCGAGGCAACCTCTCGCTTCTCGCGCCTGTACACATGACGAATCTGCGAGCTTGACTTCGCGCCAATTCCCTTTCGCGAGATGAAACCGCTTTGACCTCCTTCTTCTGGCGAGCATTCTCTTCTTCATGTCTCTCAGCCTTGAACCGAGCCGTCTCTGCCTCCAGGTTGCTTGCCCGAAGGGCCTCATCCATCACATTGAGACCCTGCAAAAAGAAGTCCTTGAAAGTTAGGAGCGATAACACTCGAACGATTGAAATCATATCGTGTGCACGGAAACTAACCCCCATGCACAAACGCGAGGCCTCCGCATATTGCCCAGACCTAACGAATGCCGCGCCAGCCGCGGTTTGATACGTCGGGGCATCAAGGGAAGCGAAAAAGGCGCTCCATTCTGGCCCTTCTCCAAAAGGCGGCACCGAAGGTTGACTCCGACCACTCCCATCTCCGCCGAGTATATTTTGGTGCCACGACCCTTCAGACGGCCCTCTCCCATTCTCGGCAACGCCGCCCCCGTTAGCGGGCACGCGCTTGTTTCCAGGAGATCTTTCCCTCTTTAAGTCAAGAGGCAACTCGTACGAGGTAAAGACATCCATGGCCGGTTAAAGCTCCCCTTCCGGAATCGCGTTGGGCTGAGTACGATTCTGTGGTACGTAACCGCGTTACAAACTCGCTGCGGGGAAAAGTAATCTTAGTGGAATGGACCGCCTTGGAGAAGGTCCCTAACAACGTAGATATCTTCCGGATGCGGTGGAAGGTGATCCAAATCTGCAAAACGAAAGAACTATCAGATACCGACAAACGAAAAGAAAATGACCAGAGTATCAAAAGTGATACCCGCGGGACCCCATTCACGTTGAAAAGAAGAAACGTATTCACTTTCGACAGAGGCACTATCTAAACGAACAAATAAGTATCGTTTTTTCCAATCATGAAAGTTGGGCGTAAACGATTGGAGCACCGCCATGTTTTTCCTCGGCTTGAGGCAATACCGAAGCGATTTACTTACGACCGACAGAGTTAAAAACGCCAATAGATAATCGACGATTAAGTCCATCCCTCACTCGTAACCTAAAACCAAGAGTCCGACGAGGTGTTGGAGACCAATGGGCAAAAGCTGACCGATCGATAAACCATAATGATCCAAAAATTGGACTATGACCCCCAGAATGGGAAACCACAATCGGGAAAGCAAAAAGTGCGCCTTGTAGCACGTATAGAAACCACGAGGCAGATAATCAGTGTCCTCTCCGGCTCTCAGCATTCGGAACTCTACCTCATCCGAGACTCGGCAGAAATCCCGGATGGCGGCGAGGAATGATTTTCGACACTCGCTCGGCCTACGCGCATCCTTTTGGAATTTCGGTCTCTGCGGACACCACGATTCGGCTGGTGGAGCTTCGATACCACACGTAACCCGCTAGTATTCCCTCACTTCATTAGGATCGACAGAGTGCATCACAAATTCGACCTTCGGTATAACTTTGCCTTCTTGAACTTGTAGGCTCTCGGGGTCAAAATTCGACGGCAAGGCATTCGAAGAAACTAGATAATTCACGGCCATAACACAAAAGAAGAGAGAGAGAGATGGAAAGGATAAGAAGCTTGTTTTTACCTTAAACAAATTTTTGTGAAAATGAGCAAGTGGAAGACTTGGAGAGTTACTTCTCTCATTTATAGAAAGAGAAATTTACTATTCATCTTCAAACTTTTTAGTCATCGATTCCGCCTAACTTACTTAATGTGCCTTAAAAGTTCGTAAGAACATTTCAACGATTCTTGCAAACTGGGGGGCTAACTGTTGGGGTCAAAAACGGATACGACAAAATCGATGCCTAAAAGAGTAATGGAAACATAGTCTCTCCTTCGAAAAAGAAAATCGTGAAAGGATTATCAATTCCGAGGCTCTTGCCATCTAGTCAATCTCCTCTCGACCAAATTTCAAAACTCCGTGTCTAGAATTCCACAAGCGGCCGCTTCGCAATGTCCAATCACTCGCGGGAAACTAAACGCGAGGATAACAAAATCAAAGTTCAAGACCTCCGAGAGACCTCAGTAAACGAGTTCTGGAGTGATAAGAAGTCACCGTAAACGACGAATAACCGCGTCGCCTCAAAAATACGAGCGATACGAACAATGGCAAGTCTAGCCACCCAGACCACGGTCTGGATGCCTGAACGGGCGCCCAAATTACCGTCTGGACGCCCGAACGGCTGCCAGAACCACCGTCTGGACGCCCGAACGGGCACTTAGACCACCTTTTGGATGCCCAACGGGCGTCTAGACCACGCTTTTCCGATCGTCTTCTCCTTCGAATCCTGGTTCAAGAGTTTCTTGATCGGCCTGATTGGAATCTCCGTTGAGGTTTCGCGGCAGTAATCGTGAAGATTCGTACTTTCCGTAAAAACTTCTTATCGATCATATGAAATGATAACGGTTAACTCGAACACCGACATTATCTTAACCATACGATCGGTCTTATGATTTCTTAAAACCGTCACCAAGTAGTCATGCGAAGAATGATTTCTCCGAATGAAATCGTAAAATTACTTTATCGCTAAACGGCACACGAAGACCTAAAATGCGAGAAAAGTCCACTTATGATTTCGAAACGAGAACGGGCCCAGTTGCGTCAACGATCTATCCGAGTTTCGCCAAAGATAAAAGGAAAATATGACAAAGTAAGAATCTGAAGATAAATATGCAATATTAGTCAAAATATGGAATATTCCCAAAAAAATGAATATTTTCGCGGGAGAATATTCACAAATCTAGAGTGAAAAAGGAAACCGATTTAACCTAGGAAGGCATAGAAATGGGGGCTTAGGAGAAGATGGATGGAGACACACCGAAATTTAGACAGAGAGAAATTTCTTCACAACTCATACTTGGAGCTTTTGGTTTTATTTTCGTTTTTTGCTAACGAGCTGCTTCTCGATTAGGTTTACAAGTCTTACGCTGTTAGATCTAGGGTACTCGCTGACAGCTCTTGCGGCCACAACTTATCACCTGTTGTAATGCTCAACGCAGATTCGAATAAGATCTCTATTGCTCTATTTCTTCTTTCGATTCTCTTTTGGGTTTATCTCGTCGTATGTTTTCTTCGTACTTTTGATTTGTCGTTATAGATTTAGCAGATATTCGGGACCTCAAGGAAAGTTAGGGTTTCCTGGCTTTCCTCCGAATACGTATATCAACAGTGCGAATTTCGGTTCCCACAGTGGCTTACTTGGATGACATAGTCATCTATATAACTCAATGGAGGAACATGTGGAGCACTTGAATACGGTTTTTCGGGTTCTCCGCGAGAATGAGTTGTTCGTGAAGAAGGAAAAGTGTACCTTTGCCGTCAAAGAAGTTCAATTTCTCGGTTATGTCATTGGACACGAGAAACTTAAGATGGACGATACAAAGATAGTAGCTATCTCGGAGTGGGAAGCACCAACCAGGGTGACAGAGTTGCGGTCCTTCTTTGTCCTCGTGAACTACTATTGTCGGTTCCTTGAGGGATATTCAAAGAGGGCGTCCCCATTGACGAACCTCCTAAAGAATGGGAAGTCGTGGGTATGGTCGGATCAGTGCCAAGAAGCGTTCGAAGATTTAAAGAGAGCGGTAAGCAAAGAACCAGTCCTTTCTTTACCCGATTTTAGCTTACCGTTTGAGATACACACGGATGCATCAGATTTTGCGATCGGGGGAGTAATCATACAAGAGGGACATCCGATTGCATTCGAAAGCCGCAAGCTTAACGCGACGGAGAGAAGATACAACGTGCAAGAAAAAGAGATGACGGCGGTAGTTCATTGCTTGCGGGTATGGAGAAATTATCTCTTGGGTTCACATTTCATGATCAAGACAGACAATGTCGCGACAAGTTACTTCTACAACCAGAAGAAGTTGTCCCCGAAATAAGCTCGGTGGCAAGACTTCTTAGCTGAGTTCGATTACACGTTGAAGTATAAGCCAGGGAAGGCGAATGTTGTAGCTGACGCACTAAGTAGGAAGGCGGAGTTGGCAGCTATAAGTCAACTCGAGGGGAAGATTATAGCAAAAATCCGAGAAGCGCTTGATCGTGATATGGTTGCCAATGAGTTGATGAGACAAGCGGAGGAGGTGAAGACCCATCGGTTTTGGGTAGAAGACGGGCTACTTTATACCAAAGGCCGAAGAATATATGTACGGAAATGCGAGAGCCTCCAGCGAGACATTATCCACGAATGCCACGACACCCGATGGGCGGGACACCCGGGTCAGAAGAGGACATTGGCGTTAGTCGAAGCAGTGTACTATTGGCCCCATATGGGGGATATTGTGGAGTTGTTTGTGAAGACTTGTCTAGTTTGCCAACAAGACAAAACGGAGAACAAGTCATCGGCAAGCTTGCTGGAGCCGCTTCCGATTCCCGAGAGACCATGGATCTCACTAGATTTCATAAGTGCCTTACCTAAATCTGAAGGGTTTGGCTCTGTGTTGATGATTGTGGATCGATTCTCCAAGTACGGGATGTTCATAGCTTGTTGTCGGGATTGCACGGCGGAAGAGGCAGCCAGGGCATTCTTCAAGAATGTGGTGAAGCTTTGGAGACTACAACGGAACATTGTGAGTGATCGAGCCCCTCGCTTTACGGGGAAGTTATGGACTGAGTTGTTCAAGATGCTAGATACATAACTCAACTTCTCCACAAGCTTTCACCCACAGACCAATGCACAGACGAAAAGGGTGAACACCCTATTGGAGTGTTACCTCCGAAATTTCGTGAATGCTGACCAACGAGATTGGGCGAAGTTGTTGGATGTTGCCCAGTTTTCCTACAACTTAAAGCGGAGTGAGTCGACCGGGAAGAGTTTGCTCAAGTTAGCCACTGGCTAACAACCTTTGAGCCCTCACACCTTAGCCCTGCCAATATCCGAGGAGCGGAGTCCGGGGGCGTCCAAGATGGCTAAGGAGTGGGAAGAACGTGCAGATCTAGATCGGACTTGTTTGGAGACGTCTCGAAAACGGATGAAGAAGTGGGCGAATGAGAAAAGGTGACAATTTGAATATTCTATGGGGGACCGAGTCTTTGTGAAGCTCTTACCGCAACAGTTTAAAGACTTCCGAAGCTTGCACAAGGGTTTAATCCGAAGGTACGAGGGGCCATTTGAAGGTATGGCCAAGGTAGGTAAGGTGTGATACTGACTAGATTTGCCAGATACGTTGAAGATTCATCCGGTTTTCCATGTGAGCATGCTCAAACCAGATCATGAGGATGATGAAGACTATGGTCGAGGCGTTTCCACCCAAGCACCACCCGTTGTTATCAAGTCATATGATAAGGAGATCGAAGAGGTGCTCGCATCCAAGGAAGTGAGAAAAAGGAGAGTTCCACGTCAAATCCACTTCCTCATCAAGTGGAAGGGATTACCAGAATCAGAGGCAACTTAGGAACCTGAAGAAGACTTGTGGCAATTCAAGGAGGGGCTCAAGACGTACACGGTGTTGAGGACGTCACCTAATTTGGTGGGGGGAGGAAGTCACAACCCATTCTGGTCGTGACATAAAGAAGTCCACCCGGGAGACACGAGGTCCTCTTGCCAACACGTAGGCGTTTATCTCTACTTCACTCCCTTTGATATTTTCAAGAATGTTTTAGAAGCTTCTAGAGATACTTGGGGAGAAAGTATGGAAATAGCTAGTTGTGGTAATACTTGGTGAGGATATGGAAATAGTTAGATAAGAAAAGACTTGTAGAAGTGGAATCAATCTCCACCGTTAGATCGATTCAATCCTCACCGTCCATTGAGGAGGTGCTTTTGTATAAATAGGCGGTGGGATCCCTCATTTGTACTTACTCAAGCTTTAAGCAATAAACATTCTTTCAAACTCTTTCTCTCTGTAAGCTTGTTTCTCTCTCTAAGTTCGTTCGAAGTTTGGCTTATTTAGCATCCGTTCGAGACGGAAAGGTGCTAAGACCGCATGAACCGTTTCACGAGGAATCAGTATGTGACATTAGGCTTGCAAATTTCAGACATGTTCCTTTAGCCTAATGGTAAAAAGGGATGATGGATTTTTATGAGATTCGAGTTTGACCTTTTAGACTACTTTTTCACATTTTGTTACTTAATCATTTAAACAAACAATTAGTAGATATCATCATCGATTCATCATCATCATCTAACTAATTAAAAGAGACGAATATAAACATTTAAAGGCATCCACATCAGCATATTTAGTTTACCGTAGAGCCTGCCACGTCACCCATGTTAATCAGCGTTTACAAACCTAAACTTCTCTAAAACAAGACCTCTTATTTTGGCGGAGAAAACAACATTAGTCCACCTAAATCTTCTGCAAAACTGCTCCACCGACTCACGTTGTGCGCTTGATCATCTATCGTTTTGACATTCCCACGGCTGTTAATTCTCCATTACACCAAAGCGAAACCATTAATAGAGATCCCAAGCTTCCCCAAGAGGTTAGTAAACGTCACCAACTAATAGTATGCTTTCTACACCATATAAATTCTCCTCCTCCTACCCCACTAAACCACTCAAACTCTCTCAAAAAAATGGCAGGCTCCTATGGCAAAATTCGGTTCTCAAAATTGTAAGGTGCATACTCAACTGTCATTTTTATGTGCTGTGAACGCAATTTGTTTAATTATGTGATGCATGCAGGTTTGTGACTCTTCGAATAGGCAAAAGAGCTATATTTTCTTGGAAAAGTCAGTTTGTTATTGGTCTTAATCTTTTGAATAAGTATGCTCACTTGGTTTTCAAAGGAAATCATGTTTCCGTAATTACTTCACAGTGGGATGATCATCCGACCATCATGGTTGTTAGGATAGTTTATGGAATCTCATAAACCATTTTCCAAACGCTTCTTTCTCTTGGACCATCAAGATCAAAGTAAGGACATAAACAAATACGAGTTAATGATTATTCTTTTACATGTATTCACTACTTTTTCTCAACTAATTTCTCGATACTTTGCAAAAATGGATTTCTGTTTTCCTGAAGGCAGTGTGTTCGAGCATCTTGATGGCCACTGTGATATAATTCAACTATCCAACTTTTTCTTCCTAATTCGTGTTTTTGTTGGTTTTATTACTGACATATTGTAGTAAGAAAGAGATGAAAAGAATAGATATTTTCCTTGCGGTTTTAATTTAGATAGCCATATTAACCCCTTCGACATTCTTTGTTCTCCTCATTCTGCTAAACTTCAAATCAACACGAGGGCTTGATTTTTTGTTGTATCATTAAGATTATGTAATGTAAAGTTTCGGCTTTCTATCATTCAGGAGATAAACGGCCTCTCCAAAAAGTTGTGCCATGAGGAGAAGAGGAGGTATGATTGGTACCGTGATGCGCAAGACCAAACCAAGCTGTCGAGGACCAAATCATTGTTATTGGAGAGTACGGAGGCTGAAGAAAGAGATTGGCAGAAAATAGGGAAGCAGTTTTGGTTAGGTTACGTTTCAGTGTTTTTAGTAGGCAACCTTCAAAGTCTGTGAAGTTCGAGAGTTTGGATTGGTAAACACATTTTCTTCTCAAAATCTCTGGAAAATATCATCACAACAATTTGTTCTCACCTCGATATCAAACGATATTGGTTCTTCTTCGAAAAATTACTTTTTTCTCCTCCAAGCTCTAAATAGAAAGAAATCCCTTGCAATAAACCTCTGTTTCTCAAGTTTACATTTCAACATTTTGAGGAACAAAAAGCTGGTTGCGTAGACCAGTTAACAGACAAGGAGATCTACAAGACTGTGGGAACCGAAATTCTCACTGTCAATGTTATGTGGTTCACGGACTCTGTTAGCCAAAGATCAACAAATCAAGACAGCGGATTAGCTAGTTTATCGAATAAGAAATACGAAAGTTTAAACTGCGAAGATGATAAAACAGAAATCNTACAATTAACAAAGAAGTTTAGGGTCTTATTCGAATTCCGAGATCGGAGCGTGCGCAACCGGTGTTTAAGC
>OVAN01013188.1:0-13048 GCA_900406275.1 Anastatica hierochuntica
CGCCAACTGGCGCCAAGACGGGCCATTGGTCTTGGTTCAATCGACGTCTGGTTCGACTTCTAGTTCGGACGTCAATCGGTTTCAAGACTCGTTCGTAGGTTTGGCGTTAATCGGCGTTTTAGACATTCTTGCGAAGCGACGCGGTTCTTTAATGCTTTNTGTAGTTGTGTGGAAGTCTATCCGAGGACCGTCGACGCTAGCCTTGGTACTCGGATGTTCTTAGTTTCTTTCGGACGAACAGACCTTATGCGGAGATTGGTCATGATCGACTATCTCCGAAGCACTGAAATCGGTTGGGGAAGAGGCAGCCTGAACGATGGGAATCTCGGAGCTTTCTGATTTCCTTACGATTCCCATCTCCGAAGGAGGAATCATTGTTTCCAAGACCTCTTTCAGGCATTGATTTCGTCGGGACAGTTTTTGACCCCAACATAAAACATCCGTACAAGTGTAATGTTTTAGTACTCGGAAAACCGGAATCGTCCTCAGCCTGAACCGAAATATTTCAAGTACCAAAAAAATACATAACTACAATTATATATTTAAATATATTTGTTATTTTTAGATTTAATATCTAAAAGTAACTAAAATGCATGAAAATACCTGAATTATCCAAAAATTTGGATTTTGGAGGCTTTTTAGATATTTTCGTTTTTTCCTACACTATTTAAACGAGTATCTAACCAAATCAAACTCTTAAAAATCTGAACCGAACCCGAATCAGAATATACAAATACCCGATAAACATCTCATCAAAATATCATAATTTCCATGTAGTAATAATGTAAATTAAATATAGATCATCAATATTTCCAATTTTTTATAAGAGACATTTTATTGAAATTCAAATGTTTGACTATTTTACATTTGTTACCAAAGAAATCTAAGCATGTGGAGTAGAAGCTGGTTAAGGTTTACACGTAGTGAGAATTTCATGCAACTTAGCAAAGTAGAAGACTGAAGAAGCTGAGGGTGGTCCATTAGTTTTTAGGTCCACAGCTACGACCGCGTCGACTTCCAATATATCCATTTTTGTACCTTGATAATATTTTATTAAACACTTTCCTAATATATACAATTATCGACTTTATAATAGATTCTTCATCATTTTATATATGAAAAAAATCAAATGTCAAGTATTTATTAAAAGTAATAAAATTGTATAGATAAAAGTTTTATTTTATTTAAGGATTGAATAAGAAAAGTTATATATAAAAAAATACAGTCGCTAGCGTAGGTACATGGAAAGTTAATAAATTTTTAATATATTACATATTGACCATAAATAAAATGATACTTTTTAATGTTAATTGTTCAAATTATATGGAAAAGTTTATACATTTTGAATTTATTTTAATTTATAGTTCCAGTAAACGTATACTAAAAATATATGATAATGTAAGAAAATAAAATAATATTATTATTCGATTGATAAGTTAAATAACATTCATAATTTTTTTAATTTAAAACTATGAAACTCGAAAATGTAAATATCTCTCTATATTTCATGTCTTTTAAAATTATTTTCTTCTCTAATGCTTATTTTATAAGATTAATTTTTACATGATAATCGGATTTGTAATTTATGTTATTATTTACTATATTAAAAAGGTTTTAAAGTTTTAAAAGGCCAGAAATATAATTTTTCTAACAACTCATTCAAAAGTGTATAAATATTTTGAATTGATAGAAGTGTATTAAATATTTATCAAATTTTAAACGTTTAAAAATGTATCTGGTTTTATATGAAAAGTTCTATATAACCATATCAATTAATTTTCAAAATCTTTTAATACAGATATTAACAATTCAAAATGTATCAATTAAATATTTTATTTGGTAAAATTAGTAACCTGACACCTTATTCTGCTTTTGGTTATGATGCAATGAATATGAATTCTAATTCTTGTTGCCTAAAAAACATTTGACTTTCTTTTGGGTGTTTTAAGAACTTTCTCTATTTTAAAGATAGAAAAAATTAATGGGAATCCATAAAATTGACGTTAAGACATGCATGTTTACACGTTAAGCTATAAACATCAGTTACCAAATGCAGTTTTTTCAACCAACACCACCATTCACACACGTACGATACTGACTGATGCGAAAATTGTAATTTACTTGCATATGCGAATCAAATAAGTGGTCACTGATCAGTAAAAATCAAACCAAAGTGTACTTAATATTCTCAAAATTATTTACAAAAGTAAACCAATATTGTAGTTTTCTACAAATAAAATAAGTATTACTTATTTTTATAAGTTCACTTTGGTTTGACATCTATTATGTTCCAAATTTAAGTGGAGAAAAAGAATGAAAAAACTTATTTTTAATAATCATGTTTCTTAGACTTCAAAATTTACACTTTCATATATTATGGTTCGACTTAAAAAATTTTCGTGTATTATGTTACTATAAGTTTTCTTTCATTGCTTTTAATTTAGATTTTTAAATCGAATCTAACGTAAACCAATATTGTAGTTTTCAATCTGAGGTGCTATACTAAGATGATTCACTTTAAATTTTTATTACCATTATTTAAGTGGAGAAAAAGAATGAAAAAACTTATTTATAATAATTAGGTTTTTTAGACTTACCATGATATCCAAAGTTCAAACATGTTTGATTTTCGTTTTATTATTTAACGACTAGACAAAAAATGACCGGATATGAAAAGAGTATATAAAACAATGTCAAATTTAGATGGAGAACTTTTCATGTAATAATTCAGGAACTAACAAGCTTGTTTCTATCTCTCTCTCCGCCAGAAATTTAACTGTAGACACGGTTAGAATTTTACTTCTCATTGCAACTACACAGAAAGTGTGTTTGAGACTTGTTCTTCTTCTTCTTCGCCACCGGTGGTTGATTTGAGGTGGTGTTATGAGTTAGCCTCAAGAGTGTCTTCTTCACTTGACGGAACAAGTTGCCGGAACATTCCAAGATACTTGTACCATTCCTCTATTATCGTTCCTCCTTTGTCCCTTTTCGTTTTCTCCGGTTTTTATTGATTTAAAATGCCAAAAAATGAATCTTTGAGTTGATCTTAGATAGAAATCTTCGATCATATGATTTGTTGAGTGTGTGTGTGTGTGTGAGAGAGAGAGAGAGAGAGAGAGATTTACCACATGACGAGCTTGGATCAGACTCTTAAGTTGTGTTTCTCCCACTATTGAAGTTACTCTTTGGATCTTCATTATCTCCTTGTTCACTTATTCAATGGATTCATTTCAAATGTTCCACAAACGTTAAAAAAGTGTTCTCAAAATAATCCATAGAGGGCTTTGTGATGTTAAAACCTTAGAGAGGAGATTGTCGTCTTCGTCAAGTATATATACTAACCCACATGTCATCCTGGAAAACAACACATAAACTCTAATGTCTTTTATGTTAATGTAGTTTGTACAAAATTGTATTAATAAAAACTTAATTTACTAGAAAAATCGTGTGGTATAACTATTCTAACTCTAATAAAAAATAATATATTTTCCTATATAAATGCGGGAGAGAACCACATCTTTTCTTTTATCTTTTGAAAATACAAAAAAATCATTTAATTAAAATATAATAATTATTTGAACACCAAGTATTAAGTCAGATATATATATCCAACTAGAAGCATTTATTCTCATTCACATATTAACGTAACATACACCAATCATGGTTATTCTTTTAAGATTTGTGATAAGTTAAATGAAATTATCTTTATATTGCTCATGGAAGCTTTGTTTTTTTATGATAACAATTTTGATTTTTGTTTTAGTTTAGGACTGCCATAAAAAATTGTCTCACATGCTCGTGCCATTTAAGTTGTTGAAAAAGAGAAAATTCAATGTTAGCTTATGGATCTTCATCTATAATTATTAAAGTTTAAAAATATTCAATAAAGTTTTGTTTATTCATCTGACAATCATCCAAATAATCTAGAAAGTTTTCAAAATGTTATTCTCAGCACAGTAAATATTCTTTTTGTTTGTGTAGTAAAATTTATGAATTCATATTATTTATATAATTTACTTATAGCAGTAATAAAGTCTACTTATCACAGAAACAAAATATTTATTATAAACGCTTTATATTCATAACAAAAATTAAATTAATATGTTAGTCTCCTACTATATATTAAAGAAAAACACACTTTAGTGATTTTTCTACACTTCATTGTGAGATCTCAGTTTAATTGTTATAATTTCATTGATTGATGATTTTTTTGTTTTTGATTTATTTAATTTGATTATAAAGAGAAAAAATAAACCATAAACTCACTTCAGTTTCACTAAATTTGTATCATTAAAATCTTTGAACATTTAAATTTTATAATCATCATTTATTATTTTAAATACAAAATAAAAATGGATATAAATTAATATACTTGAAGAATTTTTGATTTAAAAAAGAATAATCTGAAACAAATTCATCTTATATTATCTTCTAAAAAGTTGGATTAAGATTATTATTAACAACTACATTAAATTTATACATTAAAATATTTTTCAACATTTATATTTTATAATTATCATTTACTATTTTAAATACAAAAAAATTGATTTAAATTATGAATTTCTGATTATAAAATATTTAAATATAAAATCAGTTTAGAAACCATTAAAATAATATATATATTTAACGAAATAAATTTAGTGGAATAAAATCTTTCATGGTTTAAAATTGATACTTTCCTTATAGAAAAATATTAAATATGCAACTTTATTGTCAAGTTTTTTATTAGTTTTAATTAAGGTATAATTTAATGTGGTTTGAATTCAAATGGAAAGTAAGATATTTCTCAAAAACAATAAACTTACCAATTTAATTATTTTTATGAAAATTTTGAAATTTACATGGAAAGTAATATATTATTCGAAAAATGTTGTTCAAAACTAACATGGAAAAGAAAATATTACACGAAATCATTTCTTATATGACTTTATTTAATTACCGTTATTTTTTGTAGAAATTATGATATTTGTATAGCATGTTTATAGAAACTCTCTATTGATTGTGTATTAAATGTTTTATTTTAAAAAATTATTATGTTAATGGATATTTTGTTGACAATCCAATTTTTTCAAAAGAAATGATAATTATATCTGATATATAGAAAACTCATTGTATTCTTTACACTTCTATTATCTAATATGACAGGATTACAAATACATTAGCAAACAAAATTTCAAATATGAAGATGATAAAAAAGATCTTGGTACAAAAAAAAGTTATTTTATCGGTTAATTATTTAAAACCATGTATAGATATATGGCATAAATTTAAAAATTTTCATGTCCGCACCGAACACATGAATGGAAAATTATCTTAAGTATATCTTTACCATTAGAATATTCAACTTGCAATAAATAAAAAATTACCGTTATCAATCTTATTCTACCTATTTATTTATACAAGGATCTGTAATAATAATATTTCTTGTGCAATGAAATTGGCACAATAAAAACTGAAAGCTAGGTTAGACTTTTTATATTAAAATATGACTACTAAATATCACAAATAGAGAAAAAAATTATGAGATTACAAATAATATAAATTAAGTAACGTTTAAATGATGTGAAAAACATCAAAGATACAACGTTAATATTTCATCGGATATTTAGGAATTTTCATGTCCACACCGAATGAGGGAACAACCTAGTCAGTATAGTTTTTGGGCAATTACAATTTTAACTTTAAATATTATGATTTAAGTGTTTTGTTTAATATTTTAAGATAATATATTTATTCTCATCATAATATTACTTGTGAAATAACATTAAACAAAGTTGAATCTGGTCGGACCACATCGACCTACATCCAAAAGATTATCCACTTCGGCTGCTGTTTGGGATTTTTTGGTAATTCTTCGATGGAAAAAAACAAAAACAAAAAGTCTAAGGGTTTTAGTGAGATGGACAAAGAAGTGTAGAACGATTATTCTTTATTGATTGATAAGATGGACTAAAGTGTGGCATTTAGCGTCCCATTAATCGTGTTTGTAGACATGCAGGATGACTATCTTCTTTTTTTGGCTTTATAGGTCCGAGATGAAATCGTCAAAGGATCGGCTTCAAAATCTCTTAGGAGTCTTTTGGACTTCCCCGAATTCAGGGGTCGCCTTTGGATTTCCTTCGTCGTCTAAGGTCGGAGATCTTGTTGGGATAAGGAGCTTAGATACCAAATCAGAAGGTTTGTAAATTAAATGCCTCAGAGACCATAGTCCGCTAGGGCCATCTGCCCCCACACTTCATCAAAGATGGATTCAACGACGAAAGATCTTGGATCTACCAAAGCTATCGATATTTGGGCCCCAACAGCGTGTCCAGAGCCAATAGAAGAGTGCTTCAACCTTCCAAGGCCACAATCCCCAGAAGTATGAATGTCAAGCCCAAAGAGAAATAAAGATCTGAAACTTAGAAGAGAACACGAGGAGCTAACAGAGCAAAGATCTTCCTTTGGCCCGACATGATCGGTTATCTAAAAGGTGGACTTAAAGTCCATAGTCTGCATCTTCAAAAAGAAGTTTGGAGACGGTTCAATGCAAACATATTTGTTACAACGACAGCTGCTGCAATTCACCAAGACCTCGATATTGATTCGGTGTCTCCTCGATAGAGTATACCTACCAAAGCAATAGATTAAGAAGATGATCGAATGATAAAAGGTCGAAGAGATGAAAGAAGAAAATGAAGCCAAACAGAAAATGAAATAAAAAGCCCTAGGGGCCTATCGAAATTAAAATTTATGGGCCTCAAGGACCCAAAAATTTTTAAAGGCCTTTCGGCCAGAGAAAAGTTCAAGGGCATGAAGGCCCGAAATAGTTCAATGCGCACTGTGGACAACGAAATCCACACTTAGATTTCATAAACATTTGAGATGAGGAAAAGCTAAACGTGGGAGAATCCCGTAAGAACTTTTAGATGATAACCAAATTTTTATTGAGGTTTTTGTTGTACACTTGTTTATTAAAGAGAGAATGATGAGGTTACAATGATTGAATACAAGAAACAATTGATTCAACATCAGTCTAAGCCTAAATCCCTTGAAATGAATGAGGAGAGATCGTCTCCCTCTTCTGCTTTCCCTTTAAATAACCTTTTCTGCGACCTAAGGCTGTTGTAACCTCCTCCAAGATCCTCTCCTTGAATGGCGAGATTCTCGATAACTTCCTTTACCGAGTCCTGGACCTCGGCGCTTGCTACCCGAAACCTTATTCTTGCAGCCTTCGCCTGCAGCGCCTGCCGAAGGATTAAATCTCTAACCACAATTGATTGAGGCCTCTTTTCCGACCCAATTCTTTTAGTCATTTTGCTTAATTGATTTTTATCCATCATAGGCCTTTACCTTATGGATCGAATCGCAGGCCCAACAGTTGCCCCCAACACCCGAAAGAAGACTTCTTTGTTCTGAGTGCTAAACCTAATTGCCACCGGATTGATCCCTCTTTATCTCAACTAACGATAAGTGCGTATCTTTCTTGGAGATACCACTCATTCAAATTGACGGCTGAGATGTTCTCATGTCGGATCAACGACTCAAATTGATAGGGAAAACGAAGAGTCCCTTATGATTACCGAGACATGATTTGATATAAAAGTTGTAATCATTAACTGCTTTTCTCCATTATCACACGTCTCCGCACTCTTCTCAAGCTAACGTCTCCCTCTCTGTTTTTTCTTTTTATTTTCATTCGTGTAAGTGTTTAATTAACTAGTAACTGTTCCTCCATCTTCTTCCTTCAAACTTTCACTTTTGCTATCAGTTCTTTAGTTGCAAATTCGTTAGGGTTAGATTTCTAAATTCTCAGCCCCTCTTTTCCTTGCTTCTTTTTGACAATCCCGTACCCTAAATGGATGAATAGAAGGAAGGCTCTGGTGAATCTAGAGTTCCTCTTACGGGACCGAAGATTATGAAGATCAAGAAAGAGATCGGTGAGCAAATGCAGAAGAAGAAAGAGAAGAAAGCTAAAGAGGATGCGAACCCTTCAAGGGTATCTAAGTGTACTAAAAAGGGGGAAGGTTCTAAGAAAACTAGTGCTTCTTCCTTCGGTCCTCACCAGATCTCCACTCTCAAAGAAAAGGAGGTTTGTACTCTTATGGTCGAGGCTGGAGGACCGAAAGAACTCGCGAGCGCATATCCTGCTGACGAGACTCTTGAGAATGTCCCAGAAGGCTGGTTTTGTGTTCACAAGAAATACATCTCTAAATTTCATCTTAGGTTTCCTCTTCCATCTTTGCTCTTGGATCTCTTGGATCATTACCATCTTGCCCTTCCTCAACTTTGTCCCCCAATTATTCGGTTAGTTCATGGCTTCATCGCTATGTCTAAAGAGGAAGGTATCGACCTTCAATTCTCTCATATGATGAGCCTCTACACAATCAAGGAGAGTCCTCCAACTAAAGGAGCTGGCGGTACCTATTATCTCCTTGCTCGTCAGGGTCATAACATTTTTAAGTTCTCCATAAACGATGAGGATTGGAGAAAGAAGTTCTTCTTTGTCAAAGTTGACCCATCCACGGTCCCGATCGGTCGGAACCTCAAGAACTCTTGGTCTGACGTTTCTTGTTAGGAGCTCTGAAGGAAAACATTTTTACATTGGTTCAGATACTTGATCACTGATCATCTTTATTGGTTTCACAGGTACTCCTGATCCCCCAAGGCTCTCTGACAAACTAACTAGAGTCTTGGTCAGAAGGTTGAGACAGAGTTGTGCTAACTGGATTTCCTATCCCACTTCATGGATTGGAAGTGCTAGGTTCCCAGAAAGGTACCAAGTTTAATTTCCGGTTTCGATCCCTGTTGAACAACTCGAAGGTAATCGATTTTTTTTGTATTTAGTTTTAAACACCTTTTTTGTAAACCTCCTTGTTTGCTTCGTTAATTGCTCTTTTTTCTTAGCAGTTTCCGATAACACTGTTGTCAGCATTTCTACAGAAGGTAGTACATCCTAGACCGAAAGACAACAAACAATGCCTCTCCAGCCCTCGTTTTGTTCCAAAGGTAAGCAGATCAAGCCCGTTGGTGGTTCCCAATCTCGTGGCAGTGAGAAAACTCTGGGTTGTTACTTCATAGGTTCCCTTCGGGAGGTTCTTGATGATGGGGCCTCGAATGTTGTGAAGTCAGTGGTTCCTATTTCCGTCATTCCAGAGACCTCGCAGGCCCAAGAGAAAGCTCAGGAACCTGAAATGCAGGCGATGGATACGAGTCCTCTTCAAGTGCGGGATCGTCAGGAATTGTAGATCCATCAAAGTAAGAGACCCAGACCTGATCATGGGGAGAAAGCATTGAGGTCCTTATCTTTCTCATCCAAGGGAGGTACCATAGGCTGGACGTTTTCTCACTCGAAATGTGGATCGGTTTTAGATGATGCTTGGGGATTAGGGACGCTAATGCGTCACATAAAGAGAACTGGATGCTCCCTTCCTACTATCAACAATCTTACTAATCGAGAGGAATACATTGACGTCGCTTACTACCTTGGTCAGGTATCAATTGTTGACTTATCTAGTTCTTATTTTTCTTTGAAGTCATTTTAACTGTTGACTAGTCGTGTCTTAACCACCTAGCTGGAGCTATCAATAGAGCTCAACTGAAGTTTGAGGATACGGTCAGAGGTTCCCCAGATGCCTGGGAAGTTGATTAAGTGAGGGACCTTTTCAAAATCACTAAAGAGGAACTGGACTCTGTTAAGTCTCAAGTCTCTAAGCTCCAGGCCGAGGTTGAGAGTCTTAGCTCTCAGGTAACAGTTCTGAGTGGGAAGGATCAAGATCTATCCCTTGACCTTGAGGTAAAGGGCAGAGGGATTGCTTCGTAGGAGAGTGCTAAGAGGATCGTTGAACATCAGGTGAAGGAGTTGATTTCAGCTACAAAGGATGCCTCGGCCAACAAGGAGGCTGAAGTAAAGCTTGTTATTCGAGCTGGGAAGAAAGAGGTAGCAGAAGATTATTACAAGATTCTGACTACCGTTAAACAGAAGTTCGTTAAGAAGAAAGAAGAGGTTTCTCTTCAGATTTATGCACAAGAACTTCAGGCTAACACTGATCTTCTCGAATCCATGTTAGCTAACGAGATCAAGAGTGTAGAGGAAGAGCAAAACCGTCTGATGGCTCTGCTTCTTGAGGCTACCTCTGCTTCTTGAGGCTACCTCTGCGTATGAGAAAGCTTATGTGTCTGATTTTTCTGTGGGCAAGCTTTCGCTTCCCTAAATTTCTGAGAGCTCAGGTACACTTGAGATTAACTTTTTCAATCCAACCTTTTCTCGTGAATATGGTTCTAACTTAGGTTTGGTGGAACTTGAATTAGTTCGTGAAAGAGTGTTGAAAGGAGTTGAGGACAAGACTGATGAAGACAAAGCTGGAGATGATCAGGGTGATGACGGGAGGGAAGGCTAACCACTTAGCTCTCTCTTTTTCTTTATTTAAATTTCGTTTCGTACATTTCTCCACTAGGCTTTATCTTTGGTTTCGTTTGGATTTGTAGTCTGAGGAGGCTTTTAAACCTTTTTCTTGATGTTAAACCTAAACCTAATAGCCTAGGGAGGCTTTTAAACCCAAATTTAAGGTCTTTATGTTTCAACTTTCATTTACTTTTCTAAAATATGAGTTTCATACTTAGAAAATATTTTATGATCTTTCTTAGACACTCCTGGTGGGATTAGGCTTCAGGTAATGGTTACTTTTTAGCTTTAGGTTTCGTTTCGATACTTTACAGTTTCCAAGATTTTGGAATTAGCAACGTAGATACTTTACAGTTTCCAAAATTTTGGAATTAACAACGTTTTAGATATCTTTTAGCTTTTTGGCTCGGGTGTCAGAAACTTTGGGTCTCCTTGTTTTAGGTTTCTAATGATCCTTTCAATGATCTTCTCAGATTTTCTAAGTTAATGACCATGTTTCATCAACTCTCGAGACGTCTTATTCTGAGGTTTCTGACAATCGAATATTGGGGGAAAACTCTACGTCTTTTTGGGGATTTCTGTTCTAGAAGACTTCGTTCGATTAGGTTTCGGGGAACCTGTATTCGGAAATTGACCTTTTGGGTTTCGTATGAACCTAGCCCTTTCAGGTTTCGGTGTTGGGGTCAAAAACGGTCACGATAAAATTGACGCCTAAAAAGGGCTACAGAGACGTTCTTTCCTCCTACGGAAACAAGAATATCCTCAAGCTTCGGGAGTCTTATCATCCTGACCGTCTCTTCTCGAACAAGTTTCAAGGCTACGAGTATAGTCAATCGTGACCGATTTCACACTAAGTCTATCCGTCCGCAAACAACTAACGAACCTGAATGCTAAAGTTAACGTCCACGATCTACGGAAGACCTCGCAATACAAACTTCAGAACGATACGGAACCTCCGTGATCATCGGAAAACCACATCGTTTCGAAAGAACTTCTAAGCACCGATTGACGCCTAAGACCGGGGAACAGTCTTGGCACCAATTGACGCCAAGATGGAAGGGTTGTCTTGACATCCATTGACGCTAAGACCCATACAACGTTTAGCCGTTACTCGTGAACCAAACCACGTCCTATCCAATCATCATCTCCTTCGAATCGTCATTCGATCATCTCTCATTTCATCTCGATTGGTATTCCCGCTAAACCGTCGTAATGACAATCGTGAGGATTCATCCTTTCCGTAGGATTTCGGATCGATCGTATAAAACGATGACGGTTAACTTGAGCATCGAAAGAATCTAAATTGTACGATTGATCCTATCATTCCTTGAAACTATCATAGTGGAGCCATACGAAGAATGACTTCTCCGAAAGGAATCGTAAAAGTCACTTAGTCGCGAAACGGCCCGAAAGGGCCCAAACCGCGATGATAAGTCCACTTACGATTCTAGATGAGAATCAGCCCATTTTCAATGACGGTTTAGTTAAGGTTTCGTGATTAAAGTCAAAGTCGAAAGGATAAGGAAAGATCTCGAAAAAGGATGTATGCGAATCAAGGAAGAGGAATATTTACACGAGCCAAGCCCACGAAGATCTATATAAAGGGTGCACGGATGATGGTTGAAGGAGGACTCCTCGTCATTGCAAAACACTTCGATAAAAACTAGGGTTTCTTATCTCTGTATTCGTTAGCGAGCTGCGTCTCAACTAGGTACCGAGTCTACGCTGTAGTTCTAGGGATTCTCCGCCAGCAGNGATTCTTCGCCAGCAGATCTTGTGGCCACAGCTTAAACACCGGTTGCGCACGCTCAGACCACAAATTCGAATAAGATCCCTCTTTACTTTCTTCGTTAACCGTGTTTGACGAGTTGTTCTTCATTTACTTTCATATTGTTCTTCGTTTACGATTCTGTTTAGATCTACGATTTACTTTCGTATTAGTATTTTTCTTCGCTTACGTTTTACTTTTCCGAATTCCGTTACTTTATCGTTGTTATATGCATCTCGCTTCGTAATCTATCTCGTATTGATTCCATCCTGTCACATCTTCGTTTCGTAGTTTGAATCTTATTTACTTCAATATCGCAGTCTGTTTTCGTATCTAATTTACTCACGATTTCCATCTTATTGTCTTCGCAGTTTAGTTTCGTAATCTTAACTTAATTTCTCGAATTCATCGACTGATCTCGTTGCTTTTTGGCCACAGAGAATCCGTGAACCACATAACATTGANTTCCCACAGTTTGGCGCTAGAAGGAGGGGGACACGCGATATCTTTCACGCTAATTCACAATTCAGTCATGAACACCGACGAACAGAACAACCAATCAGCTCGCGAAGGCGACAACGCCGGCGACACCATTGAAACTACTCCAACAACGAACATCACCGCGGTTAACGCTGACCCAAACATCACAGCAAGAGCAGGGTGAAGAGCAGGCCAGAGTCGCTAACAGAACGCGCAGGTCTTCTCGCAAAACTGCCAGCGATCTTGACGATCTTCGCGGTTATATCGCAAAAACGGCGGCGGAAGTAAAAGTCGTTAAGTCGCAAATTCATCACGCGGCCAGTGCTGCACCTGAGATCGATCGACTCCTCGATGAGGCTTGAAAAACTCCATTCACTGCCCACATAACGAATGCGAAGATCTCAGATCCCGGGAAG
>OVAN01013190.1:0-13048 GCA_900406275.1 Anastatica hierochuntica
GCAATGCTTTGAAATCAAATGAAAATTTTTTTGGATTTTTGAAAAATTTTCGATATTTTTTTTGGTTTTTTGTAAAACATAGTTATTAGCAATGCAAGACTCAAAATGCATAAGAAAGAAAACATCAAAACTAAAATAAACATTAGTTCCAAGGCTCCTCCGCCGAACTTAAATTTTACTGTCTCGGTGAATTCTAAACCGTGAGATTCTCCTTTAAAACAAAATAAAGAAAATGAAAACATGAAGCGGTATTTACAATGGTTGTGAGTGGTACCTTTTTCTTTTGATGAGAGCTTGGTTTGGTGGGTTCTCCCCTCTTCCTCATACGTTTGTAGGTCTTCAAGTTGGGGTTGTGTCTATTAGGCTCTCTCCATTCTCCCAATGTCATAAGGGCTTCGGCGGCTATTGGAGTGTTTACTTGAGCAATGCGCCCTTCCGTTTGTCCGCCTCCTAGCTCTTCTTGCCTTGTTTGGCTTCTAGCTCCGATGAGTTATCTCCTTAGCTCCTCGATATCGGGGTTTACCTTCTCCTCAAAAGCTCTCCTCTCTTCTTGTAAGGCTAGGAGGAGTTCATTTTCCCTTGTCGTTTGAGGAATGAAGGGAATCAGCGTGGATGTCGCCCTTGTTGTGGCGATGGAGTTGACCGCGCTTGATTCACCACGGGCTCTTATCATCCTCACGTCATTTGAGGCTTCCGTTTCTTCTTCCTTACCCAAATGCACGAAGATGACGTTGTCTAAGGAGCTTAAGCTCGTGACCTCATCGCAAGGTAGGAGCATGTACACCTTCTTTCCTGTGTTAAATTCATGGAAGATGTACTCCATTTCCTTGGTCGTCTTGATGAGGTCTAGGATTCGAATGCGGTCTCTCACCTTGCGTGGCTCTCCCAACGGCACTCTAGCCTTCTTGAATAAAGTCGTTAGGAAACTTCCAAATAGGATTGTTGGAAGGGTTGTTGTCCTAACCCGTCTTTCTTGGAAGCTTGCCATGAGCCGGAGGAAAAGTACCGCTATATTGATTTCGGCTCCAAAGTCATCATCTTCCGCATACTCCTTCCATTGCTCCAAGTCGTCTCTAAGCCCACAGAATAGGAGAAGCCCCTCGCTTCGGTGGACTTTGCCAATTTCGAATCTCGCAAAAAGAGTATTAGCCAAGAGCCTTTGAACATACCGAATGACTGGGTTCCTTATTCTCGTAGACTTTGGATTGGCGTTTGTGAATTGGCCATCAGTGATGAGGTCCCAAAATGCATCGATTCCATTCCAAGTGGGGAAATGTCCTCTTCTCCTTGAGGTAGACCATATGCTTCACAAAATTCGAAGAGACTCATCAGAAACTCTTTGTCCTTAATCTTGAACTTTAGGTACCCATATCTTACTCTTGGCCGAGACGGGACATTGTAGATAACCCTCATTGTCGCGAGAAAATCCTTCACCTCATCCTCATATAGTGGTTCGCCCATGTTTATTAAACACCGGAGGTTCATCCCTTCAAGAAGATAGCACACTTCTTCATAAATTCCCATGCCTTGCAACATTCTTTTCTCATTGAATTTCGTAGGCAAAAAGGTTATGTTTACAAAGTATCTCCGCTCCTCCCTTTCTTCCTCACTCCAAATTGCATCCGTGATTCATAATGGGCGAGGTGGAGGTGTTTTTGAGATTGGTGCACAGCACATGTTATCTCTTGAGGAGGTTTTGGTGACATTGTTTCTCTCCTTGAACTCATCGTATTTTTGGAAGACGAAGCTCTCTTTGAAGTTAAAGCTCCTTTAGAAGTAGAAGCATTGTTAGACTTTGCTTTTTGTGCTTGAGCTCCCTACTTTCCTCTTGTGATTGGTGCCATTGTTTCTTGTTGCTTAAATGATTTCTACATTTAAATGGAAAAATGGAAAAACATGTAAGTTTCCAATAATATTTAGTTGCTTAAAATTCTTGAAATTAAGAAGGTTCATGTTGGATCTGAAATCCACACAGAATATGGGGTGTACAATTTGTAGTGTAATGTGAATAAAAGTCGTAGTCTTAGTGATTTTTGAGGGATGTGTTTACAAAAGTTGCTAGTAAAATCCTGATAAAAACAAAAACCGATCACTTGCTTTGTGCTCCTTCCTCTCCTTTTATTCTTCCTTCTCCAAGTAACCGCCTCACTAATGCACATTAATCCCTCTCATTTAATGTTGATTCTTCAGTTTTTATTCATCTTTTGGTTTGAATCACGTGGGCTTTATCTCTCCTGTTTCGAAAAAGGCCGGCTTCTTCTTAACGGGCCTCAACGGCCCATTAGCACCTTGGTTCTCCGATTGACTCCTGGGTCGGTTTACTACAAACCGGGTATGGTGGGTACCACCTCCACCAATAGCCTCCCCCAGAGCTTGGCTTATGGAAGCTGGCCGGAGATCTTGGGATTAAGATCTCTTGATTAGCTCCTCTTAAGGCAAGAAGATTATGGTTGGACCTGATTTGGAGTTAACCGACAAAAATTGCTTTAAATGAACCGGAAAATTTGATTAGGAGATCTTGTTTTAGCGAGATTTTAGAAAGATTTGATTTTCTCCGCGGGTCCCAATTGCGTCTAATCTGCCGCCCACGTCACCACGCTTAAGAGACGTGTCATTGAAAGATGGGACCTTCTGCCTTCCCTCCTCACTACGATTCGACTTCCCCCTTTGAAGAAAAGAAAAAAGGTTTGTTCTGTTTTCTCTATTCTCCATATTTCTTTGTTTTATTTTGCAATTTTTGTGCTTCCTGCTGCAATCCATACCCTACAATCCCTGTTCTTCCGCGCTTCTTATGTTCCTCCAAAGCTTCCATGGATCCCGCCACGCCTTTAGTTCGCAAGAAACCCTCGAAGCGCACCTCTGCCTCCGCGGCCGCTTCCTCTTCTGATCAGGGCCCTTTGTCTCCGTCGCTTGTGGTCAGAGACGCTCAAGGGTCCCCCGCTGAAAGACCACTTCCTTCTTCTCCTCTGGTTGATCTCCCTGTCTATCGCCCTGATTCTAGAGAGAAGAAGGATTTCTCCCCTTTCTCACTTATAGATGTAGAGGGGAAGATGAAACTAAAGCGATTGGCCCTGCCCACGCGATTTCGGCGGTGCCGCTAGCCATTGCCCCTGCTGTCCTGTTCTTCAGTGCTGCACCGACCACCAGCACACCCAAGTCGATTAGTTCCCTTAGAGAGAAGTGCGGGATCCCTGACTCAATATTCATTCAACTTCCCACCCCTTCAGAGAGGCCTTGGACTCCTCTTGAAGGCCTCTTCTGCCTCTACGAGTCCTACTTTCTCAAGAGCCACCTCTTCTTTCCTTTGCTGGAGCTCTTTGTTCTATATTGCCGGCGTCGGAGCATTGCCTTTTCTCAGTTAACGGCGGGGACTGTTAGGACGATTTTCGGCCTGATGGTAATGCTGCTGAGAGAGACGTGGAGCTAGGACTTCAGCTGCTGGAGCTCCTCACCAACTTCAACGCCTCATCTAAATCGGGGCATTATTACATTTCTGGTCGTCCGCAGCTAGTTGCGTTCCCCGAGACCAAGAACGACCTCTGGGAGCAGGCGTACTTCTACGTCCTAGATGACGTCAACTCATTGCCAGAGCAGTTTATCGGTTCCACCCGCCGGATGTGGAATCTGGATCCTGGTAGCCGACCTATTTTAGGTCACCGTCTGTTCTCATTTATCTGCCTTCACCCTTTCTAACTGGCTTCCTTTTCCCTATCTTGCAGTTGCTCCTGTATGCAAGAAGCCTTCTCTCCCAGTTGATCTCAAGGAAGTGATAGCATCTATGAGGCGAGACCCGAACAGAACCTAGACCTTCTTTACTCCTGATCGCATTGCCAGAGCCTTTGCCAGGGTTGTTGCAGCTAGGGCAGACAAGCCTTCACCCCCTTCTTCTCCCCGAATTCAGCTCCCTCATTCCTAGATGGTGCGTCCCACCGTAGTCCTCCCACACTTAGAGCAGCGAGCTGCTGAAGATCGCCGCAAAAAGGCCAAAAAGTAAAAAACTGCTGCCAAAAAAGCTGAAGAGGATAGAGAAGCTGAAAAGGCTGCTGCTGACCAGAAAGCAGCTGATGAAAGGGCTGCTGCCGATGAGAAGTCTAGAAAGGTGGAAGAAGACCAGCTCTAGGCCGAGAAGGAGCAGCTTTTGGAGGAGGGCCGTCTTGACACTCAGGTCCCTGGTCCTTCTGAGAGCAGGGAACGGACCCCCATCCCTAGGAAGGCTCCTGGGATCGCGAGCTCCGGTGCGGCTTCCAGCTTGATGCCTCCTCCTCCGGCAAAGGCTCCCGCTGCTGCTCCGCTCTCAAGTCGCGATGCCTCTCTCACAGTTGTCAGTGAGGCTGCTAGGAAGAGGAAGGAGAAGGAGAGTACCACGAGGCCCTCCTGGAGCTCAGGCAAGAAACGCTCCCCTTCCCCCTCCACAGGCTCCTCAAAGCGGCAACGAACCGAAGAGGGGAGGTCCTCTGGTCGGAGCAGATCGGGTGAGAGAGGATCTTCTGACCGCCGGAGGTCAGAGGAGAGGAGGTCTTCTGACCCGCCAAGGTCAGAACGTAGGAAGCCAAAAGACAAAGGGCTTCCCGTGAGCTCGGAGCCTGCAACCCTCTCTTCCCAGCCTCCGGATGCTGGCCATGCTTTGAGGCTCAACCCCCTGAGCCTTCTTCCCTTGGACACATAAGGGAGGCCACTGTGATGTTATGTGAAGGGGTCTAATTCGCTGATAGTCCGGCTCCTTCAAAGAAGTTTCAGCTGCAATCAGACTCCTACCAGGAGTTCTGTATCCGATATACATGGGCCACCTCCTCCCAACTTATACTTTCCCTCTTTCAGGGAAGGAGCTTTTTCAACCGCCTCTGGCTAGAGTATGAAGCGGAGCTTGCCCGTGTGAAGTCTCTCTGGTACCAGGATCGCCACACTCTCGACATCGAGAAGAGCATGCGCAGCAAGGCCGTCAAGCTGGCCACCGAGAGAGAATTTGAGCTGAAGGACATGGCCCAGAAAGTCGATGAGGTTGAGGTCAAGAATGAAGCTCTTGAAGCATCCTGGTCCCAAGCTCTTGGGAAGCTCAAGACATCTGAGGAGAAAGCCCAGAAGAGGATGGAGGAGAAGGAAAAACGCTTGGCTGAGGCCAAGATCAATGCTGACGAGATTTTCAACGAGCTCCAGGAGGCTCGTAGCGAGGCTCAAAGGGAGGAGGAGAGGACAAATTCCAAGCTGGAGGCAGCGGAGAAGAAGTTCTCCAACCTGTCGTGGCGTCACAATTGTGCTGCCAAAGCTCATGAAGAAATTGTCTCCTGCCTCAAGGCACAAATTGACAGGGCAGCTCAGAAGGCCTCCAAGAAAGCTAGGAAGGAAGCTGCTGCCAAGTACAAGGCCCGCTTCATGAGGGTTGAGCGGGCTATAGAGGATGCCAAACTTGTGCAAGAGAATGCCCTCTTGCAGTCTCAAGCCAAGGCCCACGCTGATTTTATCGACAAGATCAAGGAGAGCAAGGCCAAAGGGACCGAGCCTGACCTCGATGTTGAGAAGGAGGACATGACGGCGGCCCTTGAGGGTTTTGCTGACGAGCTTAATGAGATGGATATCATTGAGCTTAACCTCGCTGAAGACCTCAAGGTTTCCCCGGTGTCAGACAGCTCCGAAGGGTCTTCTCTGGCCGCAATCCTTGCCCCCACTCCGGCTCCTGATGAGGTCTAGGTTTCCTCCGCATCCATCGATCCCCCCGTGCTTGCGATGATCCCAGCTGTTCCGCCCTTGGCGCCTCCTGCAGAGACTCCTACTGATGACAGTATTTTGCTCGCTCCTCCAGTCCTCCAGATTGATCAATTCGGGTCCAATGTCGCTCCTATCCCCCCAAGCGTCATCTCTGAGCTCACCCAAGACCAGGAAGAGACCCAAGAATAGGCCACCTGTGGCCTTGTCATTCCCCTTCTGTAATTTGTTTTAAACTTTTACTAGTTTTTATTGGTGTCTCTGCTTTCCTTTTGTTTTGAACTTAACTCTTGGTGCCCTGGAGGGCTTTTATCCAACTTCCTATTTTAAGTTAAGATTTTACTAATTGCTTCACTTTCCTTTACTTAACCTTGACCCATCTCCTCGACCCATCACCTCAACCCATCTCCTCGACCCATCTAGCTCTTTCTTGCGGATTAGTCAGCGGGCCATAGCCCGGAGAAGTTGACACTTGGTTCTAGCTTTTACAACAAACTCTCTGGAGAGTAAGCATTTTGTCTAAGTACCAAGAGTGCTACCCAAAGTCACTTCAATTTGAAGCTTACCAGCTCCAGTACTCGAAAGCATCTTGTTGATGCTCAAGTTAAAGCACACGAAAGCATCTTGTGATGCTTAAGTTAAAGCATATGAAAGCATCTTGTTGATGCTTAAGTGTTCAACCCTTTGCTTTGTGATTTTTACCTTTGGCTTTCAGTTCCTCCTTAGGTGCAATAGGAGAGTGTTGACAAAAGGAGAATGTTGCTTTCAACCACAAGTTTAACGACCTACGGAACGCGAGGGCCCTCTTACTGAGTTCAATCTTATCTTTAGTAGCGAACATAGGTGCGAGGAATGTCCCCAGCTTACCCTGTCTCAGGACTTGGCGTTTGGGTGCAGCGCGACGCTGGCTTATCTCGTGCCACACTCAAGGATTCTCCCTTAAGCAAAAGGGGAATTTTAGTTTGAGTATTTTACGGACGTGGTCCGACTTTCCTATAAAGGTATGCTTAAGTCATACCGGAATGTGGGGAACCATCCAGAGGCTGCCTTTCCACATCCATGGTGTCGTTTCACCTAGGCACTTGTGAGAAGCGTGCTGTTAACTCGGAGGCCGGGGGACCTCGCCAGGGCACCGACACAACCGAGCTTTGTAAGATAAAGGATTTGAATATGAATTAGTCAAAGAATGTGTGTTTTTATTATAACAGTTGTACCCACAACGGGTTGCCTACGTACCCTGGAGGGATCAAGCCTTTCCGTAGTTCAATACATTGAGGTCCAAGGGACCTGTTTTTTTTTTTGCTCAACAGGAAGCAGAAAAGAAACTTAGCAGTAGTACTTCTTCAAGTTCACCGAGTTCCAGGGACGAGGTTCCGGCGTGCTATCCATGCGAAGAAGTTAATAGACTCTTGGGTGCAGCACTTTGGCGATGCTGTAAGGGCCTTCCCAACTTGCGCCGAGCTTGCCAGCCTGATACTCGGAAATTTTCTAAACCACACGCCGGAGCGGACTTACATTTTTGTTGTAGTACTTGGCAACCTGATTTTGGTAGGCTTGAAGGTAGATAAAGGCGAGCTCCCGCTGCTCCTCAATCGTGTCTAAGTTTATTCTTAAGAGCTCGTCATTGGTGGGTACATCTTCAGGGAGTATCTGACGGAGGAGTGCTGGCACTCGTACCTCGGCGGGTATCATCGCTTTAACGAGGGAATAAGGCGACTGTTGAATGCCACATCGCGGCGTGGTCCGATGTGACCAGAGGACTCAATCCATCTCGAAGGCCCAACTTTCCTTTTTGGTTGTCAGCCGTTTTTTGAGGCCCTCGACAATACGCCTGTTTGTTGCTTCAGCTTGCCCATTGCCTTGGCGATTGTGGGGCGTTGAATATTGGATTGTGATTTTGTAGACCGAGCAAAAATGCTCAAAATCTCTGGAGATGAACTGCGAGCCGTTATCCGTGACGATTGCATGCGGGATACGATGAAGGCACAAAATGTTTTTCCACAGGAAGTTGATGACTTGCTTGTCCTTAATTTTGACGTAGGCTTCCACCTCGACCCACTTAGAGAAATAATCGGTAAGAAGGAGTAGATAGTGCTTTTTGTCTGATTTATGCAGCGGGCCGACTATATCCATTGCCCAGCACATGAAAGGGTACGGTGTCATGATCGACTTCATTAGCTCGGTTGGCTGGTGAATGATTGGGGCATGTCTCTGGCACCATTCACATTTCTTTGCATATGTCAGACACTCTCGTTCCATGGTAGGCCAATAGTAGCCTTGCTTGCGTATCTTTTGTGCTAGCAACCTGCCGCCGGCGTGGTTCCCGTTGACTCCAGAGTGGACTTCTTTTATTATTTGCTTGACTTCGTCGCCGTGCACGCATTACATGTAGACGCCCATGTCACTCCTTCAGAACATCTTGTCTTCAAATAATTTGTAGCGTGCGCTTCGCTGCTTCAGTTTTTGAGCTTGCCACTTGTTAGCTGGGACGTTGCCGTCAGCGATGTAACTCCTTATCTCGTTCCTCCAGTCGTCCCTCTCTCTGATTCCTTCTAGGGCGATGGTGCCAGGGTCCTCGCCGAGGTCGTCCTCGTGTAGTACCATGGCGTGCTGCGGGTCTGGCCGGTCATCTTGAGTATCCGAGGTCGGAGCTGCCAGAATCTAGCTAATACTTGACTTGGTCAAGGTTTCCACTGGAATTGTACGACTAAGACTGTCAGCAGAGGTGGAGGCCAATGCGGCTAGCGCATCGGCGACGACGTTTTCCTTGCGTGGCACCTTAGTCAAGGAAAACTCGTCAAATGTTGTTGCTTCCGCTTGCACCATCTTCAGGTATGCGGTCATGCGATCGTCTCGAGCTTCATACTCCCCGTTGAATTGGTTCGCGATGAGCTGGGAGTCGCATAATATGCCAATCCTCTTTGCATGAACTGCCTTTGCCTGACATAGCCCGACAAGCAATGCTTCGTACTCCGCCTCATTGTTGGAGGCCGGGAATGCTTACCGGAAAGATTGCTATATAGTTTCCCCGGTCGGGATACAAGTTGCACCCCAATGCCAGACCCGTTGGTAGAGGAAGAACCGTCCACGTGGAGAGTCAAGGTACCCGGGTCCTCTGGTTCAGAGCTCGGTTCTAGGGTTATCTCAATGATGAAATCCGCCAGGACCTGTGACTTCAGCGCGGTTCGGGGCTTATATTTGATGTCGTATTCACTAAGTTTGATTGCTCACTGGGCTAGATGTCCTGATTGTGTTGGACTGTGGAGTATGGTGTGGAGCGAGTGGTTGGATAATACGTCTATGGAATGAGACTGGAAGTACGGGCGAAGCTTGCGCACTGATGTGACCACATCAAGGGCCAGTTTTTCGGTAACCATATATCTAATCTCGGCATCTGCCTTTGATTTGCTGATATAGAAAATGGGTTTCTGTTTGTTGCTTTCTTCCCGCACTAAGACTCCACTGACCGCTGCGCTGGACACCGCGATGTATAGATATAAAACTTCGCTGGTTTCCGGTTTGGACAATATTGGATGTGTGGTGAGGTGTATCTTCAATTGGGAAAATTCCTCTTCGCACGAATCATCCCAATCGAACTTCTTGTCGGAGCGGAGCATCTGGTAGAACGGGAGACACTTGTCGGTAGATTGGGAGATGAACCTACTCAGGGCCGCTATCCGTTTGGTGAGCCGCTGTACCTCCCGCACTGTGGTTGGTGACTTCATGTTTATGATAGTGGAGAGTTGCTTTGGGTTGGCCTCGATCCCGCGCTGGGTCACCAGGTACCCCAGGAACTCAGCGGAGGTGACGGCGAATGTGCATTTGGTTGGGTTCAACTTCATGCCATATTTGTTGAGAACTGAGAAACATTCTCGTAAATGCCCAACGTGATCATCCTCGTGCAATGACTTTACCAGCATGTCGTCAATATATACCTCCATCATCTTGCCAAGCTGATCGGAAAACATCTTGTTTACCAACCTTTGATATGTTGCTTCGGCGTTTTTGAGGTCGAATGGCATCACCTTGTAATAGTAGAGTCCCCGGTCGGTCACGAAGGCCATCTTTTCTCTATCATCTGGGTGCATGTGTATCTAGTTATACCCGGAGAAGGCGTCTAGGAATGATAGCAGTTGGTTCCGAGCTGTGGCCTCAACTAACCGATCTATGTGCGGGAGAGGGAAGCAGTCCTTCGGTCATGCCTTGTTGAGGTGGGTAAAGTCCACGCAAACCCGCCATTTCCCATTCTTCTTCTTGACAACTACCGGGTTGGCTAACTAGTCTAGGTACTTAACTTCAATGATTGAACCGGCTTTGAGCAGCCGTTCTACCTCTACGTTGACCGCCTCCGCTCTTTCCATGACGAGCTTCCTCCTCTTTTGGCGAACTGGCTTGTAAGTCGGATCAACATTGAGCTCGTGGAATTTGATGTCCAAGCCTATCCCCGGCATGTTGTCTATTGTCCAGGCAAAGGCGTGCTTGTTATCTTTAAGGAATGCCACCAGCTCTTTGAAAATTTCTTTCTCCATGTTTGCCTCGACTCCCACGCAGTGGTTGGGGTTACCAGGGTCAATACACACCTGCCTGATTTTACCGAGCTCGGGGTTGGATGGTTCGGCTTGATCTGCGGCCTGTGGACCCGACTCTAGAGCTCGAATTTGGAATGTGTATTGCTCTTGGGACCTACGTAGTTTGTTTTCCTTAACGTAGCACAGTCTTGTCGTCCGCTGACTCCCGTGGACGGTTACCACCCCGTGCTCCATGGGGAACTTGATGCACTGATGGTAGGTGAACGGTATTGCCCGCATTGAGTGTATCCAAGGAATTCCTAATATTACATTGTATATGTCTTGGGCTTCTACCTCTGTAAATTTGGTTTCCATCTTCACACCGCCAATGAAAGTGTTGAGCTTGATCGTCCCCATCGACATTGTAGTAGCACCGTTGAAGGCGGTTAGAGGTTGTTTTGATCTCTTTATTCACTCCTCTGGGATTTCCATTTTGTCAAGTGTTTCCTTGTAGAGGACGTTTACCGAGCTGCCCGAATCAATCAAAGCTCGTGCTATCTCGCAATCCTCAATCATGAGCTTAAGTACTAAGGCGTCGTTGTGAGGTTGCATGACGCTCCTTGTTGTCCATTCTGAGAATTCTATGATGGTATCTTCTCTGATCGCCGCCTGGACATCATCGGTGGTTGAGTTCACCAGCCTACTATAGGTTTTTATTGACCGGACCGTGTCGTTGAAGAAAGGACTCGGACCCATTATCATATTGATTCGCTTCCGAGCTCTCGGAGGCTCTGTCTTCTCCATCTGTCTTGCTTCCCGATCTAGTTTTGGTGGTTCCATGTCATTATGAGGTCGAGCCCCCTCATGATCATCGTTGTTTTTAGCCAGCTCCTCCGCCTTGTATTTGTTAAAAAAATACTGCTTGAATTCGTAACATTCTTCTGTTGTGTGCCCCGTGGTATTATGGAATTCGTAGAATTTCTCCGAGGTCCTGGCCCCATCGTTCCGCGTCCAGGTGTTGGACCTGGACTTGTAGATGGAGCCTGGTCGCGAGCTCCAATATGAACTTCGCGGGTTAGATACTTGGAACGTCCTGTGCATGGAATTGCTTCCCTCAGATCGGTGTCCGCTGGAAGATCACTTGTTATCTTTTTCCTCTCTGGGTTTCTCCTTGGACGTTGTCTTCGTTGTGGAAGCGTGCTTTTCCGCGTACGCCTTTTTTCGTCTTCTATCTCCACAAACCTTGAAGCGCGGTGGAGCGCGTCTTCCAAGGAAGTAGGTCGATTAAGCATGAGATCCTCCCGAAGGCGGGAATTTTACCAAAGAGCGTTCTGTAGGGCTGCGATGCCTACTTCGTCGCTGACAACCACGTTGGAAATGACTGCTTTGAATCGGGACAAAAACGATCGTAAGGACTAGTCTATCTTCTGAGTCATTGTCCAGAGGTCGGCATTCCAAGCTCCTTTCTTGATGAACATGGAATAATGATTGATAAAAGCGGTTGATAGCTCGTTGAAGCTGTCAATAGAGTTCGCCTTTAGGCGGGAAAACTAGTTTAGAGCTGCTTCGGAAAGGTTTTCGACCAAGAGCTGACAGTATTCGGTGTTTTTATCGGCTTCATTAAATTTGGTACGACCCATCACGATGAAAAATGTGGTCATGTGAGCTCGGGGATCTGCTTTACCTTCTATGGTGCGATCTTGAGCTTGATGCTCGGAATGGTCGCACCTACGATTCGACTTGTGAAGGGCGTTCGCTGAGTTTCTTCAATGACTCGGTGAACCTCTGGTGCCGAGTTGGTTGCCTTGTGGATCTGGGAATGCATCGTCCGGAGCTCGGCGGTTGCCTAGGCGAGGGTCTGCTTTAGCACTTGCAGCTCGGTGTCCGCATGGGCTGACACCCCTACCAGAGTTGAGTCTTGTTATCCATGGTCTCGATCTCCGCCTGACCTCTGGTCAGCGTGGGTCGCTCCATTGTCAGGTCAGGTGTCCAAAGCCCGGAGTTCTCGTGGTGAGATCGGGGCGATAGAGTTTATCCTTGCGTGCTGGGCGGCCTGGGCCTGCGCCAGCTCCTCTAACCGTTGTCATGATCTCCGGTCTTGCTCTTCTTGTCTAGCGGTCGTTTCTACCAGTAAGGCGAAGATGCTGCGCATGTTCTCCGGGACCTGGTCCAACGCTGCCTGAGCGTCGATCGTTGGGGCGGTCTGTTCTTGTTCCTGAGTCTCAGCAGTCGGGTTGACTTTGTCGCCGTCGTGAATTCCTAGGAGAGTTGGGCTTGTTCTTCCATCAGCTCTGTTGTCGCCAGACATGACTTCCTGAAAACAAAAAGGGGAAATAGAGCGGGTAAAAACGAAATGTACGCTGACTTACATGTAACAATGATGTAGCGAAGCAGAATCCACCCTCCTTCTAGCGCCAATTGTTGGATCTGAAATCCACACATAATATGGGGTGAACAATTTGTAGTGCAATGTGAATAAAAGTCATAGTCTTATTGATTTTTGATGGATGTGTTTACAAAAGTTGCTAGTAAAATTCTGAGAAAAAGAAAAACCAATCACTCGCCTTGTTCTCCTTCCTCTCCTTTTATTCTTCCTTCTCCTAGTAATCACCTCATTAATGCACACTAATCCCTCTCATTTAATGTTGATTCTTCAGTTTTTATTCATCTTTTGGTTTGAATCACGTGGGCTTTATCTCTCCTGTTTCAAAAAAGGCCGGGTTCTTCTTAACGTGCCCATTAGCACCATGGTTCTCCGATTGACTCTTGGGTCGGTTTACTCCGAACCGGGTGATGTACATACAATTTCATGCATATTTTAGTGTGTTTTAGCTTAGCTT
>OVAN01013191.1:0-13048 GCA_900406275.1 Anastatica hierochuntica
TTAAACTACCATATCTCAAGATCTAATGTGTTCTACTCACTAAGGCCCATGAAAATCCAAGAAGTGTCACAAGTTTCTTGAAAATCCATGCTTGAAGTGAGAAGAGGAAGGAATGAGGTGAGAAGAGATGAGATAAGATGATTGAATGCAAAGAAACACAAGGAGATCCAAGAAAAATCCTAATTTTGTGAGAAAGGAAAGATCTTGGAAGAAAGAGAGAAACTTTGACGGAAAACAAATGAAGAACAAATCAAGAACAAAGATTTAAAGACAGACAAGATGCATAAATTAATGAAAGAGATCCATGATAAAAGATTTAATGGAGGCTATTTATACTAAAAGAGATGAGAGAAAACCCTAAAACAAAGGGTTTTTTGTCCATGTTGTTAGCCATCGACCCATCTGGTCGATCGGAGCCTACCTTGGGTCGATGGCTGGAAACCTACAGAGGAGAATGATTGATTTTTTGCCCAGGTTGCTGGCCATCGACCCTGGTTAGCTGGCCATCGACCCAGGGGTCGATGGGAGACAACCTTGGGCAGCTCTTGATGTTCCTTGCTCCTCTTTGATGCCTAGATGATCCCCATCTCTTCCATATGCTTATAGCCTCTCTTCTCTATGATTTTTAAGCTCCAATCCCACTTTGAATCCACCATTAGAGCCTCCAAAAGTCCATCCCAAAAGAGCACCTACAAATGCAAAAAAGATGGATGCAAAATACAATATGAACCTATACTAGACTCAAGACTCTAAATGATGCATTTTAAAGCTAATATGCTTATTTACAACCTAAATATGAATGAAAGCTAAGCTAAAACACACTAAAATATGCATGAAATTGTATGTACATCACTAGCCTAGGTTCCTAGAGATGGTTTTGTGATGAATATGGCGAAGTACATTAAATATTTGTTGATCCATGCATTATGATACTTATCTTTAGAACATTGAGCATAAGGCATTTCTTATATTGCGATTTTGAGTTCCCACTTGCAAACCTCAATTCCAAGTTTGGTCTCTGTTGTTTGCTTGGGACAAGCAAAGGGCAAGTCCGGGGGAGTTGATGTGTACATAATTTAACGCATATTTAACATCATTTAGTATGTGTTTTAGTTGCATTTAGGTTGTATATAATGCATTTAGGTGTTATAATTCATAAAGTTTCTAAATTGAGTCTATTTTAGGACTTTCGTCTTTACATTGTATTCTTTTACATTTGTAGGTGCAACCTTTGGATGAGGAACTTGAAAGCTTCGGGTGATGGATTCTTGATGCTTAAATGGTGAAGAAACAAAGAGAATCAAGAGCCAAGTGGAAGTGGTGAAGAGAGTATATTCAAATAATACGTCATTCTGACGGCAATTAAAAGATTAAGAAGAAGAAGCTGCCCAACACAACGCAGCATCGATCTAGAAGTCGATGCTGGGTCACCTAAGGTCGATGCTGGGTCACCTTGGCAGATTTTTGCCCAATGCTACGCAGCATCGACCTCCTAGGTCGATGCGAGGTCACCTGAGGTCGATGCTGTGTAGCATTAACGTGATTTAAGGGTTCTAGGGCACTCTCTCTCCCCCCCTTTTAGTATAAATACATCCTCTAAGCCTCCAAGAACATTTGGACTACCTAAGCTAGTGTTTTTTGTGCGTTCTTCATGTTTCTAAGATTGATTTAAATATTTGTAAACACTTTTGTCCTTAAATCTCTCTAAATCATTCTTGTGTTTGTGTTCTGTTTAATCTCTTGTTCTTATCTTTAATCTCTTGTTCTTCTTTGTTCTTCATCTCTTTTCTCCCTTTTTCCAAGATTCTTCCTTTCTCACAAAGTTAGAATTTTTCTTGGATCTTCTTGTGTTTCTTTACATTTAATCATCTCATCTCTTCTCTTCTCATCTCTTCTCATTTTCATCTCACTTCAAGCATGGATTCTCAAGAACCTTGTGACACTTCTTGGATTTCCATGGGTCTTAGTGAGTAGAGAACATTAGATCTTGAGATATGGTAGTTTAAGGTTAGATCTAAGATTGTGACGGGTATTAGACTAGATCTTGGCATAGAATCCTACTAGATATAGTTTAGTTCTTCAAAGTTACATGCTTGCTCATTGACGCCTAAAGAGTGTTCGATGAAATGCCTGAGAGAACTAGATCTATGTTTTTCACTTTGAGCTATGAGAGTAGTTTTCCCAAAGGGAAACCAAGGTTTTTAATGGCTAAAAGGGCTTGAGACTCAGTATCACATACATGTTTAGATTGGCAACAAACGAGAGTTGAGCCTTGTAATGTGTAGGGGTGAATTGATCCCCGTCACGAGAGTGGGTTGGTCAATTATAGAGGGGTGCTTGGTCTAAGAATAACTTCGATCATCTAATAAAGTATAGAGAAACCCATTTGCATTCTTGGATTTAACTCTAAAAATAAAAGAAAAGAAAAGAAAGGAAAGAACATACTTATGGGAAAGTGCGTCGTAGCTCACCGGGATCTTCCAGAAGATAGCCTAGGACTCGCCGAAAAGAACTCGGAGAGTTCACCTGAAAAATCCCAGGAACTTGCCGGAAGAAAAACTCCACCGAAGGTAGTGGCTAAAAGTCGTGGGGACTAACTGCGAAGTCGGTCCCCTTTGCAGAACATTACTCTGACTTGGTGAAGAAATATGAAGGGGGAAAGGTTCTATTTATAGGGAAGAGGAAAGAAGGAAGGGGAGTTAAACTTTCGATGTGGGACAATTTCACAAAAAGAAGGAACGAGCTTTTTAATTGAATTGAATTAATGGACTTTAAATGGGCTGAAATTTAAAAACAATAATGGCTTTGAAAATGAAAAAATTAAAGGACCGTGACAAGGATGTTACAATTATCTTCCATGATGCTTTGAGAATGGTTTTGAACATAAGAACCTTCTTGGATTAAAATTATTACATTTATAAAAATGCTTCGATCTTATATATATATATATATATATATATATATACATATAATGTAGGAACCAAACAAGTTTCTCCTCATCATGACACCTAATACAAGGAGTGGAACGGGAGCAAAAACGCAAAAAGGGAAATCCAAGCAAGCTTCTACTCAAAAAGAAACCTCTACTTCAAGAAGAGCTTCAATGACTTAGGACGCTCCATCAAAAAAAACCAACACTTGTGAAGCCTCTTCTAGTGAGAGCCCTAATTCCTCCTCCGTTGAAAATCAAATACACCACTTGAGGTGAAGAAGAAAAAGAGGAAAGAAGGTATTTTAAGAGAGTGGATATCGTGCCAACAAAGTTATTAGCCAAAGGGGCATTGCAAAAGATAGGTCTTTATGAGGAAGTGTGCTATCTCCTACATAACATGTACCTTCATTGCTTGGTAGATATGGATGAGCCAGCATATATACATGAGGTCAAGAACTTCCTTACAACAATGAAGCTCGTGTTTCAATTGCCAAGTCGACCTAGAGCTAGATAAGGATATCTTAACTTCAAGATACGGGACAAAGGGTATTCCATAAGCATCTACGGAGTTTGCAAAGCGTATAGCCTCCCCTTAACGGACAAGGCTACTTTCCCATATTGGGGAGGGATTGATGCATTTTGGGATATGATAGTCGATGTGCCCTTTACCAGTAAGAGTCCCAAGTCGTCGAAGATATGAAACCCAGTGGTTAGATATACGCAAAGGCTATTGGCCGACACTATATTTGCTAGAGCCAAAAATAGAGGAGCGACGAGGAATGAAGTGCTTCTTCTATTTCGGGAAATTAAGGAAGACTTGATGGAGTGGAAAGAATATGCGGAAGAAGATGATTTTGGCAAAGATATAAACATTATGGTTCTCTTATTAAAACACATGGCGAGTTTCCAAGGGAAATGGGTTAGGAAAACAAACAAACCACTCATCTACTTTGGAGGATTCCTTACCCTGTTATTCAAAAGAGCTCAAGTCCCATTAGACAAGGAGAGTTTGGAAAGGGATAGCATGAGATTCCAAGATCTCATCTATTGGCGCTTCATCCGGTTAAACAACGCTACTAAAGAGATATAATATATTTTCAACCATATCAACATCGGGAAAAGGATGTTTGTGATTCGTCCTTGTGATGAACTAACAAACCTTGGCACTTTGGACAATGTCATCTTTGTATACACAGGAAAGGAGGATGAGAAGGAAAATTCAAAAGAAACAAGCATAGTCTAAGTACGTGGAGAGTTGAGTGGGGAAGGAGCAATTACCACCGCAAACACGCCCCAACTCATTCCTAAAACCAAGCGAGAAAAGGAACTCTTCAAGGTTCTTTAACAGGAGAGAAGGTTATTTGAATAAAAAGTAAACCGTGACATTGAAGACTTCAAGAGACAATTGGTTGAGATGCCTCACCAAATTCAACACGAAGAAATGGGAAGTGGAGTAACGGAAGGGAGTGTAGCTCAAGCGAACACGCCTATGGCCATAGAAGCGCTCGCTTCCTTGGAGGCTTTCAGAGAACATGCGAGAAACAACCCCAACCTAAAGACTTACATGCGCACAAGGAAAAGAGGAGATTCCACCAAAAAAGCCTCACCTTAGAATAAAAAGGTACAACCTACTTACCATTGTTTCTACCATTCATATTTTTGGTTTTATGTGTGTTTTTAAAAGTTTCTCTCATGGCTAAAGATTCACCGGGATAGTGAAGTTTAAGTTCGGGGGAGGGGCTTGATGTACATACAATTTCATGCATATTTTGGTGTGTTTTAGCTTAGTTTTCATTCATTATTAGGTTGTAAATAAGCATATTAGCTTTAGAATGCATCATTTAGAGTCTTGAGTCTAGATTAGGGTATTGTTGCATTTTGCATCCATCTTTCTTGCATTTGTAGGTGCTATTTTGGATGGAGTTTGGGAGGCTCTAATGGTGGATTCAAAGTGGGATTGAAGCTTGAAAATCAGGGAGACAAAAGGCTAGGATCATATGGACGAGATGGAGATCAAAGGAGAAGCAAAAGGGGAGCAAAAGCCATCTAAATTGCCTAGGTAGACAGCCATCGACTGCCTGGGTCGATGGCCAGCAACCCAGGGTCGATGGCCAGCTACCTAGGCCGAGCACAAGCCTCCCTCTCTGTCATGTGGCCAGCCATCGACCCTATGTTGCCTCCCATCGACCAGATGGGTCGATGGCTGGCAACCTGCGCCTCCAAGACTTACTTTTTCACCCTATAAATACTCTTAAACCTAATTTTAAGAGAGTATCCAATTTTCTATCTATTTTTCTAAGACAAGAACATCTCTTTGCAACTTTAAAAACTTGTTTTTCTCTTGATCTTAAGGATCAAGAGTTTCTCTTTTAAAGATTGGATCTTGGATCATCATCTATCTATCTTTATGAAATCTATCTTTCTATCTTCTTCTCTTCTCTTTCTCCTCTCTATGATGTGTGAGTAGATCCTATTGATGGAACCATAGATGTCTAGATTTACTTAGATTAGGCTTTGATTTGGTATTAGAGATAGTTCATAATAAGTTTCCTAAAGATTTAGAAGGCTTAATGCTAGGTTTTAGAGTAGCTAACTAAGATCTAGACTAGTATGCGTTTTATCGCCCGAGAGGTGTTCGATGAAATGTCTAGGAGAACCAAATCCTTGCTATTTCAATCTAGCCAATGAGAGTTGTTTGCTAGATTGATTAATGACTTTATGGGCTTGTTCCTAATGATTCCTAATCAATATATCATTCGCAACAAAGCGAGAGCGTGAGTGAATGCAATTGATAAGGAAATGGCCTTTTGCCATGAGAGTGGACTAGGCTATCCTTGCCCTTTGTCTAGGAATCGCGCTTAATAGCTTGATCTAACATCCTCATCATCGCCTAACTAAGTGGATCTATTATGACATCTATGGGTCCATCATCTTAGTTCATAGCTTATTTCAAGTTAGCATCTTTTGAAGTTTATGATTGCTTTCTTTCCTTGCTTTTACTTTTATAACCTTAAGAAAACCAAAACAAAACCCAACCTCCTTTATTTGCTTAGATTAAGTTTAAATGTGTATTCCCAAAGCTNTTATTGCAAGAATGAACTATCAATTTCAAGGAGGATCTCAAGATATGGGAGAGTATGAAGAGACTATTGGTGACTNTCCGTGCACTTGCGGATTGTGTTATTAATAGGAAACGGGCATATAAAAATTTAAAACTCGTCTCACAACAATGAGTTATCTCGTATTTTCCGGACGGAGACGTGCGCGTAGGTCACAAGATATATGATTAGATTCAACAAAATGCTGAGATACAAGGGTTGATGAGTAATGTGAAAAGGGAAGAAGTACAAAACATAAATTATCAGATTATCAATGGTCATTTGTGGTTCAAGAAAAGGATGGTAATACCTCGGGATTCTTTCATACCATTGATTTTAACGGAGTATCATGATAGTAAAATGGGTGGTCATTCTGGTGTGTTAAACACAGTTAAAAGAGTTCAGAGCACATTTTGTTGGGAGGGCATATATAAGAGAATTCAACAATATATCTCAGAATGTGCAGTGTGTGAGACTCATAAGTATTATACACTCTCACCTGTAAGTCTTTTGCAGTCGTTATCAATATCATGATGACCACCCGAGTCTGAACCACGACCATCAGATGTCTTAGATACTCGTTACAATGATAAGGGAGAGTAGGAAAAACCCACTCATGAAACTTCGTGGATTAAATCAAAGGACTTTCGTAAGCAGTTTCCTAATTACCAGCTTGAGGGTAAGCTGAATTTCAAATGGGGAAGCATTGATATATTTCAACAGGCGTATTATAGACAGAAGAAGAAGGATAAGGCAATTGCAGTGGTGGATTAAGTAAAGAGTGAGTGTGGCAGTGGATGAAAAGAAGAATAGAAGAATAGAAGGTTTGTTAGATTGACTGTAAGTCTGTTACATTCGTTACTATAAAAGTTTGTCTCTCTGGTTTAGAGATTCTTTATGCATTGTTTGAGTGAGAATAGATCCTACGAGATCTAGACTGAAAGGACCTTGCGTGGTTCTGTTTGGAAATGAGAGATACAGCTCTAGGAGCAACATTTGTGTTCTTCTTCATTATAATAAAACAAGATTCGGTTACATGAGCAAGGAGAGAGAAAGGAGATCTATATTCTATCATAGACATTTGGCATGCTTTAGCGAGTAAGATCTCTCCTAATACACCTAGAGATCTTCACACCATCAAAAGATGGATCAACAACATTTAGAGATCTCCAACTTCTCTGGCTAAAATGATTGGTAAGCTACTCTTACAGGTTACCACTTGCTCTGGAGGGAATGTAATGCAAGGATATATTCCACCACATCTACTTCAAAGGAAGGTGTTATGTCAGTGATCGCCCGTACAATGAATGACAAACTACTCTCTCTCTCTCTCTCTCTCTCTCTCTCTCTCTCTCTCGCCTCTGGTCGCTCTGACTTCGCCATCTCATCTTGAATTCTATTTCTCTTGTTTTTCTCACGGGTCGTAAGTCTTGAAAAATTGTTCCTTTTGTTCCTATAAAGATTGTGTTGTAAAGTGTAAACATTCTTCTTCGGTATAAATCTTAACAGTAAACCAAAAAAAATATATGTGGACTATCGGTCCAACGTGTGAAGTGTAATACTGGATATTCGGTATTTTTTGTACGAAAAGTTACCATTCGGGTGTGTTGCACATGCATTTTCCTTGTAGATGAAATATGCCACATAAGAGACTCGAATGGTAACTCTTCGTACTGCACACGAGCCAACTCCCAAGGGATATCAACGGAACTCATATTCGCCTAATTCCAAAAATCCATGGGCCAAGGAAGGTGGGAGACTATAGACCTATAGCGCTTTGTACGGTTAATTACAAGATAATAGCAAAGTTTCTCACAAGAAGAATACAACCGTACTTAATGTCGCTAATCTCGGAAAACCAATCGGTCTTTGTGTCGGGAAGAGCCATTGCGGAAAACGTACTCATTACTCACGAGGTGCTCCATTTCCTCATGTCATCGGCCGTGAAAAAACATTGCTCAATGGAGGTGAAAATGGACATGAGCAAAGCGTATGATAGACTTGAATGGGAGTTCATCCAAAAAGTTCTTCGAAGGCTAGGGTTCCTCCCTCGGCGATACAATGGATCATGTAATGCGTGACCACCATAACCTATTCCTTCCTCATCAACGGGTCGACTCAAGGAAGAGTCATATCCCAAAGAGGCATTAGACAAGGAGACCCTTTGTCTTCTTACATTTTTATCCTTTGTAGCGAGGTCTTATCCTGTCTTTGCCATAAAGCTCAAGAAGCCATAAAGCTCAAGAAGAGGGATCATTTCAAGGTATTAAAGTTGCAAATGGAAGCCCAAGAGTGAATTACTTACTCTTCGCGGACGACACCATGTTCTTTTGCCGCACCAACACAAAAATCATTGGCGCCTTAAAGAATATACTACAATCTTATGAGCTTGCCTCCGACCAACAAATCAATGTTATTAAATCGGCCATAACTTTTTTGAAGAAGGATCCGATTGAACTAAAGGAAAAGGTTAAGAAAGAATTAAACATTCACAAAGAGGGTGGGGTTGGAATGTATCTCGGACTCCTAGAATATTCCGGGAGAAAAAAAAAGACCTCTTTACATTAATTATGGATCGGATCCGACAAAAGGCACAAAGTTGGTCATCACGATACTAATCATCGGCCGGAAAGTTGGTAATACTTAAGAGTGTACTAACCGCAATGCCATCATATGGTATGTCGTGCTTCAAACTTCCAACCTCACTTTGTAAAAGAATCCAAGCCGCTTTAACAAGGAATTGGTGGGATGCAAAACTGGGAGAACGTAAGATGACATGGATCTCTTGGGAAAAGCTCACCAAACCAAAATTTGCCGCCGGTCTCGGGTTTCGAGACATTCAATGCTTCAACGATGCTATGCTCGCAAAACTGAGCTGGAGAATCCTCCTAAACCCCAATAATCTGCTGAATTGAATACTCCAAGGAAAGTAATGTAAGTATTCTCCTTTTCTAGAATGCAGCCAACATGCATCGAGCTCTCACGGTTGGCGTAGCATACTGGTTGGACGAGACTTGTTAAAAAGAATCTTGAATGGGCGACCGAGAATAAAAAGTCTGTGAACATATGGAGGGACAAGTGGCTCTCAACTCTAACTCAAGAAACACCATACGGACCTGCCTTGGAGAACCTTGAAAAACTCCTGGTATCGGATCTGTTCTGACAAGAACAAACGAAGTGGGACCAAGAAAAAATCCAAGCCATCTTGCCCCAGCTGGAGCCTAGTATACTAAGCATTAAACCGAGTCTGAAATGAGGAGCAGATAAGAAAATATGGCTTAAGAATGCTTCGGGTAGCTACTCCACAAAATCTGGGTATGTGGCGGCAAAAACAGAGAAGAGTGACAACTCGGAAGAGTCAAGAACATCTTTCAACTGGATAAAAAAAACCTGTGGGGGGTTGTAATGCCGCAAAAAATAAAGATCTTGGTCTGGAAGGCACTTCAAGGAAATATCCCTACGGGAGAAAGACTAATGGAAAGACATATTCTTCAAGAAGGACCATGTAAAGTCTGTGGCGAAAATGAAAGTATAAAACACATCTTCTTTGATTGTACCTTTGCGCAACAGGTCTAGGAGTTAGCTCCACTCCAATCACAAATGGAAGTGACAATAGAGAAGGATTTCAATACGCTCTGGTCTGAAGCGGTGAAGAAACCAAGCTTGCCTCCTACTGGAATCGTGACTGATCCTTTAGCGCCATGGCTCATTTGGTACTTGTAGATAGCGACAAACAATCGTCTATTCTCTGGCACCATCACCACTATCGAAGAGACCTTAACCCTGGAAATTTCAAGAGCAAGAGAATGGCTTGAGGCGCAAGTAATCAAACCAAACAAACTGATGCATAGAGAAGTAGCGCCGACTCCTTCGGTGCGATGTATTTTTAGGTCCAACGCAGCCTGGAACAAGGAATCATTAACTGCAGGACTGGCTTGGATAAGCTCTGAAGCAAGGAGGACTTTAAGCAAGAACTCAAAGACAGAGAAATTTGTTCGATCCCCTGTATAGGCGGAAGCTTTGGCAATGCGAGAAGTAATCTCTTTCATCCACTCGTTAGGCAAAACAGAGGCGAGATTTGAGTCAAATTCCCTACAGGTAGTCACGGCCATCACATCCTCAAGCTCGATCTCCGTGATCTATGGCATACTAGAAGACATAAAAAATTAATGCCTACTTTTTCTGTAATTTCTTTTAAACATATTCCAAAAGCTACCAACATGGAGGCAGACAGCCTAGCTAAGAAAACTTTGTTAGATTTTCGTTTTATTTAATCTAATGAAAGATTGTTTGACAAAAAAAAAGACTTGACTTCTTCAATGTTTTTAGCGTTAAATATGGCCAAAATACTATACAATCAGTGATTCGGCGCTCATAGTACAATTTAACCAAACCGGACACAAAAATTTGGTCATTGTGACCAACAATGACTAAATATAATGAATTATCAAATACTTTATAACTTTTAACTGCTTTTTTTCTAAAAATCATTTTTTTAAAAGAGTTGACGTTTTTTTAATACATAACATTTGATGTTGATATTAACTATGTTGATATGTAAAAGATGTATATAAATATGACACTATTCAATTTCAATAAATTTACAACTAGAGCTCAAAACTATTGAAACTAAAAAAAGAAATAAAGGAAACCACATCTTTTTAACTAGACTAGGACTATGTCCACGTTACGCGCGGATTTGTGCTGTTGCTTTTGGTTTCTTTTGAATATTTAGGTCGGCATGTGGTCGTTGTTCTTGATTTTCGTGTTTATTTCTCGTTTTATTTCAGAATGTATAATTGTAAGGGTTATATTTTGGATATGAATGTAGTAGCCCTTTGTTAAGTTTAAAATTTTGTAAAGTTGTGCATAAATTTGACGTAGAAGACTAAAATATTGGAGTAGTTTAAATTAGTTTGGAAAAAACATTAAAAATCTTGAGGACATGTTGAGAAATACTAAACCACGTAATTGCTAAATTGCGAAATAAAACAACTTCTAGTAACGGGGGATCCTTGTTGGGCGCATATCTTTTTTCATGTTGTAAGGATTATGTGTTCCAAGTTCGAAGTCCTCCTTTTCATAATCTGTAAATGGTAATTATTGCCGTTTTCCTTTTCTCGAAAAAAGTTTCGGTTTTGGAATTGTCTACAGTAAAAGAAGCTAATGATTTAGTGGGAACTTAAGCATGATCTTAGGTATCGAATATCTTTCTCAAATGTCAATTTTTTTGGCTCTATTAATTAACTTTTTAAAACAAATTAAATATTTGAAATGCTTAGTTGTGTAATTGTTGTAACATTATTAATATTCATATTTGTTGCGTGTACTTTATGTTTCCCTTGTAGGAGGTTAATGATATTATATATCTCCTGTTATAAAATTTCTGAGGGTGAAGTAATTTATATTTAAAATGTGTGGAAGAAGACTTTGAAAAAGATTTAAATAAATTGGAATGGTAGTTTGGTTACGTAGGTTAATTCGTTTTGGGAGATTGATTTTTTGTTTTTTACTGTTTTTGTATAATAAACAATCGAGATTAAATTATATTGGATTTGGTTTGGTTGAGGTTTTGGTTCATTGAGTTTCGGTTTTTTTTTAATAACCCATTGGGGAATATATATTTTATATAATTAGTTTGGTTGTAAGCAAATATTAAGTTTTTTTTAGGATTTGAACATACGAAACAACAGAAATTACTTTAGCAAATGATATTAATTATGTTGACATTTTTAGTATATTTTCATATATTTTTAAAGTATTATCTATAAAATGTTTATTGTAAATAATGTTCGGTTTATTTAGTTGACCATTTAAAATTCGGTTATATGTGGTTTGGAAACGATAGATTGGAATTTGAGAAATTTTTTCTATTTAGTTTTTTTATTGTTTGGTTATAGTTGGATTAAAATGGTTCAGTTCGGTTGACGGATACACATATTTCTTGTCTAATGGTATATGATTGTAGAATATTCATTTGGGATGAATATCTCGGGATCGACCATTTTAATACGGAAGGGTAAGTTTTGTAATAAATTTCCGATGTTTTTTTTAAAAAAAAAGAGAGACTTACAAAAATACACTTTTGTATTGTCTGTTTTTCAAAAATACCCCTGCTTGAAAAATTTTTATTTTTACACCTCCCTTTTTAATGAAAAAGACCATTATACCCCTAGACTAAAAGAAACCCTAAACGTTAAACCCTAAACCCTAAACCATAATTCCTAAGCTTTAAACCCTAATAGCTAAACCCTAAACCCTAATCACTAAACCTTAAACCCTAAACCCTAATAATTAAACCCTAACTCTTAAACCCTAATCACTAAACCTTAAATCCTAACAGTTAAACCCTAAACCCTAAACCCTAAACCATAATCTCTAAACCTTAAACCCTATTAGGGTTTATTTCTTAAAAGATAAAAGGGCATTTTCGACTTTTGTGCAAATATGAAGTGTATATTTGAGAACCATTAAAAGACAGATGTAAATGTAAAATTTCTTTTCCTTTTAAGTGTATTTCTGTAAATTAATCAAAAAAAAATTTTGGCCGTCAGTTGAGAAGACATTTTTGCCTCTCATTTCATCTAAGTTGTTTGTAACTCTTCTTGGTTATTTATTTGCTACGTACATAAAGCTCATGAAGGAACATTACCTCGTGATTTCCCCACTTGGCATGGAACTCAGAGGATTGTTCTTTGGGCAGTTAACAAATATTTGTCTTAAAACTCATGGATAAATATGTGAGACCCGGCCCAAAAGGGGCCCAAAACCGAAGCCCAACCCAAGCCCATAACCCGACCCACCCGAATCCTACCCGCTAACCCGCACGAAAACCCGAATCCTAAAAACTAAAACCCTAAGCTTCTATCTCTCTCTCTCGTCGCNNNNAAAAAAAAAAAAGGAGAGAAGACGAAGAGATGTTCGCTGAGGAGGAGAAGAGAGAGAGGAGGCTTACCGTCGCCGGAGAGGGCAAGGCGGAGGCGGCGATGGAGTCCGGTGGTGCCGGAGATGGTGATGA
>OVAN01013192.1:0-13047 GCA_900406275.1 Anastatica hierochuntica
ATACAGAAGATATAAGAGAAAACTCTTTTATACGCTGAGCTTTCTTGACATATAAAAAGTTAAAATCCCTATGGCCATTTACCAATCACCCTCCAAGACTTTTCGTTCTAAATCATAGTAATCAAAAGAGTTCTCCATAGAAAAAGCAAAGACATTAGTGATGTATAGGTAGATTTTACCAATGACATTAGGTAGATTTGGATCATATGAGAATAGAAGCTACAAGAGCCCACTATTTAATACTATTTTCGTGTTCTTCTCTCCACATGACTTGGCCACTCTCAATTCTATAACCATTGACATTAAGTCGGAGCCAAACCATTTATCATAGTGACACCCTATTTTATTAATATATAACTTACTTTTGTCTTGTAGTCGTACAAAAATGTTATGTTTGTTCTTTTGCATGGATGAGTTGCGGGGCAAATCTCCTTTGGCAGTAAAGCATTTCATCTACAATGCATGTAGCATAACTATCTGCCATAGGAGTATTTGCCCTGTAATCCAACCATGCATCATCTTCTTCTTTTCGCAATTTTCCATACTTTTTGATTATCTTATTGTACCTTGAGTGATAATTAGATTTCAACCACAGAAAACTATATATAGAGGGTGGTGTATGTGGTTTTATTTCATGCACATTTGTGTTATATATTAGCATATTCGGTAGAACATCCTATGTTTCATAGAAGCATATATATGTTATCCAACTTGGAACTCTCACTATAAGCTTCCAATACATACACCATAGCTTACTTTAGTTTTGGTATTGCTATATGATATTGGGAATCACTACAAAACATGTACATAGACCTAAGAGAAGAAGACTTAACCCCCTCTAAATTTAGTGTACATAAGTTTGATTCCCATTAGGAACATAATTACTTTGCTTGTGCTATTTGGAGTTATGAACTTCGTTACATACATATGCATAATCCGTGGTGCATTGTCTTGCAAGAAACTTCTGCCATGGGGTCTATTCACTTCCGGAAGTACTTAGTCAGTTAACCACTAATATCAACTTTGCAAAATAGACGACGCAATTTATATGACATAGTAGTTAAAAATGGATGAGCCAAATGTAACGCTATTATTTTAGCTATGATATTTTGTTGCTAATCCATCTTCACATATGACAATTTGATATTGATCACAACAATCACAATAAAAAAGAAGTGACTATTTTTCAATAAAGATAAAGAATAAAGTAATTTTCCTTAGAAATAATATTAAATTTCAAATTATGATATACATGAAAAATCAGTAGTTTTTTCTGTGATCAAAATATTAATGAAAATTTTTTTTTCTAAAACAAAAGAAGAAGAAATGGGAGAACTTGGAATGAAGAGAAAAAAAATGGAACAAAAAAAGCAAAATTAAAAAGAAAAACCATAGACAGGAGAGAGTGATGGTAAAGTTATTGTTATCTTTTAACCGAGATGAATAGTAAACTTTTTCATGAAAAATTAAAACTTAAATAACTGTTGATGTTAGGTTATTCATTATAATTTCGCTTAAAAATTAAGTAAATTTAAAATCTTACAAGAAAATTTAAAAAACATCACATAAATAATACAAATTGAGTATAATATATATTTGGCTCCATTTACTAATCATTTAACCATGATAACATAATTGTATTGTTTCATTTACTTTGTTTTCTAACTAAAACCTTTTCTGATAAATTTAAAACACTTCTTCCGTTTCAGTTTGAGTAGTATTTGTATAGTTTTGTCCATACTCAAAATCATAGAAAATAAGTATTTATCTTTTTATAGGAAGACATCATTTATTCTCTAGTTAAAATAATTCAATCAATAACAACAAAAATACAAATAGTTAAAAATAAAAATTAATTAAAACTGCTTTGGAAATGTAAAACATTAAAAAAAATTTAACATAAAACATCACTAAGGATAAAACAAAATAAAATGTACCAATTAAAATTTGTTTCAACACTGAAATTGGCTATTTTATTAATGGAAGCAACTTTCTGCAAAATTACAAAGAGAAGAGAAGAAACATTTAAGCATATGGAATAACTGTCAAACCTATCATACTCTCGGATGATACTTAGTATGAGGTTTATGGAAAATGATAATTTGTATTATTGAGTACATAATGTATATATACAATGTAGCAAGAGTAATTAAAGGGAAATAATTACAAATATTGATATGTGCAATATATGGTTTCCTTAATATGCCCCCTCAAGATGGAGGGGCGTAAGCAACTCCAATCTTGGATGATAGTTTCNTAGTTTCGTGAAGGGCAGCCGTGTAAGAGGTTTCGTTAATGCATCGGCGAGCTGATCTTTAGTTTGCTGAGATAGACAATGTACGCATTGGTTGAGGTGTAATCATCGACATCACCGGTCCAATCAGTATCGGAGCAGGCGTGTAATGTGATAGAATTGTGGCTTATATAGAAGAGACCATGAGACGATGTTCCGGCAAGGTAGCGAAGAACCCGTTTTGTCGCTTGCCAGTGATCCGTCCGAGGCTCATGCATATATTGTGACAACTTGTTGACAGCACATCTTATGTCCGGGCGAGTTAAAGTTAGATATTGTAGACTTCCAGTAGTAGCTCGATATTGGCGGGGGTCAGCAAGTGGTGTACCCGATGTAAGAGACAGTTTCGGATGGGAGGCCATAGGTGTAGACACTGGCTTTGCATCCTGCATATTACTTCGAAGCAGAAGATCCAAGATATACCTGGGTTAGGAGAGATGAAGACCCGCGGCTGTGCGTACTGCCTCAACTCCGAGAAAGTAGTTTAAATCTTCAGGATCTTTTACCGAGAATCGCGTAGCAAGAGCATCCAATGTACGCTGAATGAACTGATTGTCATTGCCGATGATAATAATATCATCGACATAGACAAGCATGTACATTATGCTTGAGCCACTCTTGAGAATAAACAGAGAAGTATCCGCTAATGAGTTGACAAATCCATAGGTTTGTAGGAAAGTGTGCAACTCCGTGTATCAAGCTCGCAGAGCCTGTTTTAGATTGTACAAGGCGTTGTGAAGACGAAAAATATGGTGAGGATTATCCGGGTCGATGAATCCAGGCAGCTGTGTGGTATAGACTTCGTCATGGAGCGTTCCATGAAGAAACGCATTGTCAACATCCAGTTGTTTGACTTTCCAATCTCTGCTTACGACAATGTCGAGAACTAGTCAGATAGTCGTAGCTTTGATCACTGAGCTAAAGGTCTCTGTGTAATCAACACCGTGTTGTTGTGTATATCCTCGCGAAGGAGAGGTAGTGAGAGCATACTTTCGGTTTGGTTTAGAAATGCCTTTTGCTCTCGTTTCATACGATGAGTGTTACGGGTGTTGGGTTCAGAGGTGGTAGCTGGTTGAGAAGGGAGGAGAGGTTCTGGTAATGTCGTATGGTGGGAAGAAGATGGGAGAGGGGAAGAAGTAAGTGTAAGTGGGCTTGAGCCTGTATTTGGTTGGGGTTGTAAAATAGTAGGAATTGAATTATGTTGTTGGGCTTGTAAAGGTAAATGGGCTTGGTCATTTAAAGTGTTGGTTAATGAATTAGAAGAAGATAAGGTTGGGGAGTTGGTGGAGACAGGTGATGTCGTTAACGATGGAGGCAGAGAGGCGGCACGCGGTGGTTGGTGGCGAGAATTAGACGACGACAGCGAAAAGGAGGCGGTGTCAGCATCTGTAGAGTTCGATTCTCCTCCTGATTTTTCAGAAGAGAATGTGAGCTCAGGAACCCATGGCCTCGTGTCATCAACAAGCGGAGGTGACAGAGTCGGAATTGGTGTAACCGGTGGAACCCAATCCGAGATAGTAGCTGTAGAAGAAGAAGAGGAAGAGGTGTGGGCAAGATTTTGAAATGGAAAAGAGGTCTCGTTGAAACGAACATGGCGAGACACAAAGAGGCGGTTGGTCTTTGGATCAACACAGAGATAGGCGCTTTGAGTAATGGAGTAGCCTAGGAATACACAAGCTATCGATCGCGGTTCGATTTTGTGTGATCGGTAAGGCCGAAGTCATGGAAAACACTCACAACCGAAGACCTTGAGCTTGTGATAGTTGGGTTGGGTTTTGAACAGAAGGTTGTATGGTGAATTAAGAGAGAGCACTGGAGGAGTCATCGAAAATGTGGCGATGATCCCGCTCCGATAAGCCGTTGTGCTCAGGTGTATGCAGAGGAGTTTTCAGATGGGTAATGCCACAAGAGGCGAGAAAATTGCGAAGAACAACGAACTCTTCGCCATTTTCAGAGAAAAGAGTACAAATTCGAGTTTGGAACTTATTTTCAGTGAGAGCTTTGAAACGGATGAATGCCTCTTGAATCTGCGACTTAAGTTTCAAAGGATAGACTCAGGTATATCGAGTAAAATGGTCAACAATAATAAGATAATGCTTGAAATTGTCTACCGAATGAATCACAGAAGATCACAAATCAGTAAATAAATATTCCAAAGGACGAGTAGAAGTAATAGAAGTTTGAGAAAATGAGAGTTTATGACTCTTGTTCGTAAGACAATCAACACAAACCAGAGGTTTCGAGAGAGATTCAGAACAAGGTAAAGAAAACTTTGAAATAAGAGTTTTAAGAATTTGAGATGAGGGATGACCGAGCCATGAATGCCAATTGGCGAATGTGGTTTTCACTATGGGAGTGGCGTAGAAGGACAGGGGTGGAGGCTGAGTTAACGACCACTCATAGAGATCACAATTTGTATGGCCATGGAGCAATGGGATTCCCGAGTTCAGATCCTTCACCTGAAATGAAGAGGGAAAAAATTCCACAGACACATTGTTAGCATTACACAATCTATACACAAAGACAAGATTCATCTTAATCTCAGGTACACATAAAACTTTATTGAGATGTAGTGGTTTAGATATTGTAGAGATAAAGTAAGAACCAGTGTGTGTTATTGGTAATGCACTGCCATCGCCAATCATGACTTCTTCACCACCTGTATATGGCTGATGGAGTGATAAATTATGTAGGTCCGATGTAATGTGATGTGTTGCTCCAGAATCCACAATCCTTGGTGGAGAAACAGAGGACATAGCAAGATTTGCACGAGGATTCCATGGTTGTGGCTGATACGATGGCGTTGGCAGAAGAGGGCGCTGAGATGATAGCTGGTAGAGTGAGAGTTGATTGCATCTTTTTGCAGAATGTCCTTGAACACCACATATTTGACATCTGGCGAGGTAGGGACATGAACCACATGGCTGGAAATTATTCATACCTGTAGCCTTTGGATTGTATCTTTGATTGGACCTTGGTTTTTTACCAGCATAATTTGCATAAACAGGAAGAGTCATAGGGGACTCCGATGCTAGTAACCTCGCCTCATGATTGATGAGTTTTCCATGGAGTTCTGTGAGAGATGGAGGAAGATCCCTACCTTCTGTTTGATCAATGATCGACTTATATTCCTCAGGTAAACCGTGAAGAATATAATCAATCTTGTCCTCACGATCTATGATCTTTCCGAGCATTCCAAGTTGATCAAATCTTGTAGTGAAACCCTGAAAATACTCAGTGATAGTTTTGGTTTGCTTTGTCCAGGTTTTCAATTGATGTTGGAGTTGCTTGATATGTCCTCTACTAAGTTTGGCATAGGTAAAGGCAAGGGTTGACCAGATAGCTGCAGCAGTAGAAGCAATAGACACAAGGTGTTGAATATCTTGAGAGATGACACCAAGTAATGCACTAAAAATGAGCTTGTCTTGCAGTGTCCAAAGAGTGAATGCAGGGTTGAAAGAGGATGCTCCTACATTCATAATAGTGGGTGACGGCTTGGGAGTTGCTTCATCAAGAAAGGAAGAGAGCTCATACCCATCCAACAGAGCATGAACCTGTCGGTCCAGGTGAGGTAATTGGTTGGTGTGAGTTTGGTTATATTAGACATATTGATATGAAGCAGGCTGAAAGCGTTGAGTGCAACAACTTCACCAGAGGTATTGATGACAGGAGTAGAAATATGATTTTTAGAAGTGGACATGATTGAGTGAGGAGAAAAGAAAAGATTGAGGCAAAGAACAGAGGACAAAGACAAAGAGAGGGCGTAGAGAGAAGAGAAGAAGACAGTTGGAATAAGAATTTTTGATTAGGTTTAAACTTGATCTGATACCATATGAAGTTTATGGAAAAGGATAATTTGTATTATTGAGTACATAATGTATATATACAATGTAGCAAGAGTAATTAAGGGAGATAATTACAAAGATTGATATGTGCAATATATGATTTCCTTAATACTTAGATGACATATTAAAGTCTACCATTTTAAAAGCAAATTTTACATCGTCTATGCGATGAAGAATCGTTAATAGAGCATTAGACAATTTTCGGAAATGATGTCTTCTCGTTTACTTGCAAGTTGTTTTCTCATAAAACTTGAAAGAAATAATTATTGGAAACGGCTAATCAAAGATCCGAAAATTAGGGAACAAACAGATAAACCATGAGCTTGAACCCTCTTCTTTTATCCACAATAGCGGTTTGAAAAGAAATCAGTTTTGGAGATCCATATCGAAAAGATCAATCCCCACCATTTCTGATGTACGATAGTCTAACAAAGCCAATTCACTTATTGAACGAAAAAAAATAAAATAAAAACAAGCCACTAAGCCGATTTCTTCACCATTGTAGCATGGAAGATTGAAAAATCGAAAGCATCGAAACGTCTAGCTTCAGTGAACGACAAAGACCATCGCTTCAGAAGAAACCGTAAATAAACAACAAAATCGTCGCTCCACAAAGAGCTAGCAACACCCCAAAAGCTCAAAAATCATCACCGAAACTAAAAAAATTATTAAAAAATGAAAGAGCAGGAGAGTCCATTCATAACGTTGATGACAAGCCACTAAATGTCGGAGAAACCCCTCAACGCGACAAACAAATTAGAGAGAACAAGGAATGGACCAATTAACTTATTGGCAACAAAATTCACTGCTACATGCATTAGTTATTCTTGCTGTGTATATTTATATAGCATAAAAAGTCATTTCATCGAAACGTGTCTTAGTAAGATTTTTTTCCCTTTTCTTTTTGATCAAGAAGAAATATTCATTAATGATAATGAAAGTACAAATACATAAGCTTTTAAAGACCAAAAAAAAATCTTATAAAAACAACAATTTTAATATGAAATCTCTAAATGGTAACAATACTAAATTAACATATCGAACTCTACCAGAGAGATAAAGATATCCGAACAAGAACCCTAATCTTTCGACGACGTTAGATGACGCTTTTGAGTACGAATCCTAGTCAAAAGACCGAGGACATTCAATAACACAAACTGACAACATTCATTAGTACGAACCAACAAAAACCAACGACGCTCTAGAACTCAACAATAATCCATCTCTCTTTAGAGCACGAACTACTAGCAAGCGGATATATACATACGTTAGAGCACATTCCAACAACTCCGGACTTAACTAACTAAAAATCGGGATGATTAAACTGCACCCAAACCTGCGAAATGTAATTGAAGAGGAGGTAGGAGCCAACCTGCTGAAAAAATACAATACCGTCGGGACTGGATATTGGGATGGTTCGATTCCATCTCAAGATGCCGCCGATTTCTTTCTAACCAGTTGACTACCACGAGCAAGAATGAAAATCGTCATGAGCCACAACCGAGTTTAAATGCCCGAAAACCAAACTACTGTAATTTTAAAATACATAACAATTAGAACAGTGTCATTAATGTCCATCGATATTTTTTTCCTTAGGATTAATTGTATATTTTCAACGTAACGCACGATGGTTACAACTTACAAGTGATCTCTGGTGTAGTTGGATATACTTAAGAATATGCTGTACCTACTTAACGTTGGGAACTTTTTGTCTTGTGTCATTGTTCAAGTAACTCTCAAATCTAAAAAGGTGATACGAGAAATGTAAGATACACAAAGTATGTGGTTTTATCATAATTTACCTATATTTATTTTGTAAACAAAATAATTAACTAGGGAATCCCCATATTTAGTAATGAATTACTTTATTTTGGTCTTCAAAGTTGATTTCATATATTTCTGTATAGTTTTGGATGTGTAGTGTAAATTGCAGTTTCGAGGTTCTGCAATTTATGCGTCTTCATTTGGAAGCTTAATAAAATAAAAAGAACATTCCCACGGATCTTCCATTTTAAGAATCACTTTCTACATTATAAAATTGATTATTTACCATATATCCTTTGCTCTTTTCACATTAAGCATTCTTTTATTTTTTTGTCATTATTACTTTATATAGAAATCTTAAACAAGTGGTCTGAAACACATGTTTTTAGTCACGACCATTTGAATTAGTCTCCTCTTAACCGTATAAAACAACAACATTAGATCAATTGGGTCGGGAGTTCTATATTTAACAACTTGACAATATGTAAATATGTAATGTAGTAAATAAAATAAACAGAAGAAACTTATAAAGCCATGCTTTTGTTCACAAGGTCTATAGCACATGCTAGTCCTTTGGTTAGAACTAGAGATTGAGTATTTTAAAATGAAATGATACATGTGCAAAGTTTTAATATGTGGTGGTCATGCAGAAGATGCGGTCTCGAATTCAAATATTTGAAGAAAAAAAGTTGTGGATTCGTCTTTTCTTACGAATGTCTTACCATCAAACTCGTGGCATGAAAGATTATTCATTAGAAATTATATGGAGAAGAAGGGATCATTCTCGGAATAAAACCTCAGTATATTGACAATGCACTAGCTAGCATTGTACCATGGGATATGCTTCTCTTCTAGATTTTATAAATACTAACATCGAATTTGCATGTTACAAATGTAGAGAGTTGAGATGTACCAAAGGTGAAAATGCATTACCGGGTAAGATCTCTATTGGCAGGAGACCATTACTTCACATTTGCATCTCTTTATGCATTGCTTTGTAGTGCGTTCTCTGCCAAAGGAGATTTGCCCGGTAATTCTTTTCCACCAATACTTCAACTAGTTACATGTGATCGATCAATAAAAAAAAGAAACAAGCAAACTCCATTTTTCTTGTTTTCATGCCGACATTGGCTAATTATGTTCATACATAGAGTGGTGGAGTTCTCTCTTCTTCTTTGTGTGAATGTAGAAGGTGAGATACATTTTATAAAGTAAACATTGATCAAACTTATGTCCTTTTGTTTTCATCCATATTCAGATGGCAGCAGTTTGCATGCTCTTCAAACATTCATCAGCATTTACGCATCACCTTGTTTAATATGCTTACAAATTTAAAAAATCAATTCTTGGACTCTCCTTAACTCCTTTGGCATGTCCTATAAAATTAGAGCCTATTCTGGTAAACAACAGATTAATAAATTATAATTGTTTTCTTTGCGTTAATAATGTTCTGGTAAATCTTATATCTATCTATAATATCATTAAATGAGAAGTCAATATCCTACGCTTCAATCATACTGAAGCCGTTGTTGACGTGGCATCGCGAAGACGCTTCTCGGCATTTTGAATTTTTTTTTTTTTTAAATCGTAAATGCATACATGTTATTATCTTGGTCGTCCATTGTCAGGTGGCGACGTAGGATTGTTTCGTTTGTCTTCTCTATTTTTTTGTGGATGGTTTTAACCCTACTCAAAATTATGAATAAAAAACAGGAATTATCGAGTTTAATTACAATGATAAAATATCATTTTCATTATTTAGTACTTATCTTTTACGGTTGGTTGGTATAAAACTCTACATCATCTAATCCCTTCTATAAATATATAACACCTTATGATTTAACTTTAAGTTATCGTTGCATCATTCACCAACAGCCAAGTCACTAGGATCGACTCCAAGTTCAATAAGTAGAGTTGGCGTACATTATATACTTTGGTGTTGGGTACACATTACACATTGGCAAATATTCATCTAGCATATACGACCTAATATAAATATAACTAGTTGTTGGTCAGTGTCATGTACGAGCATAGATAAATTTAAAATTTATTATTTTTAAAAGAAAATGTGATATAGTTTTTGTTTTGTAGAATTTGAAAAACGGATAGTTATTATGTCATTATACAGAGCCTTCTGAACCCACCTCTAAGTTTAAATATAAAGTAAGACTCGAATTGCATAAAGTATCTAACAAATTATAAAACTTAATACCGACGGATATCACTGTATATTCTGGAACACCTCTTTATAGACGACGTTTTTAGTTGTTGTTTGTGGCTTACCAAAAACAAAAAATATCAAAACCGCAAAAACCAAAAAAACCACAAAAACCATAAAATCTGCCAAAACCGTAAAACCTGTGGAAACCTTTAAAATAGTAAAAAAAACCCCGCAAACCAAAAAATCCGCAAAAATCGCAAAATCGTAAAAATAAAAAACTATAAAACTCTCAAAACCCGTAAAAGCCACAGAATCTGCAAAAACCATAAAAGCCGCAAAATCGTAAAAGCCGCATAACTGTAAAGCCCTGCAAAACCCGCAAAAATCTTAAAACCCACAAAAATCGTAAAATCGTAGAAACCGAAAAAACAACAAAAACCGCAAAACCAGGAAAAATCGTAAAACCCGCAGAAATCATTAAAACTGTAAAAACCACAAAACCACAAAAGCCCGCAGAAACCGCAAAATCGTAAAACCCTACAAAAACCGCATAAATCATAAAACCCAAAAAACTGTAAGACCTGCAAAAACCGCAAAATCGTAATAATCGTTAAACCATAAAACCGCAAACACCTTAAAACCCCGCAGAAACTGCAAAATGGTAAAACCACAAAAACCGTAAAAACTGTAAAAACGTCAAAAACCGAAAAAGCATAAACCCCGCAAAAACCGTTAAAATCCGCAAAAACGTAAAATCCGGAAAAAATCGTAAAATCCTACGGAAACCGAAAAAACCGTAAAACCCACAAAAATCGTAAATAAGTAAAAACAACATAAACCGAAAAATATGTGAAAACTTCATCCAACGTCGTCACCAAACACTTTATCCCAATCACTTGCGTCGTGCCGTGCACGGGCATGGTTTGATTTCATAAATGTCATCGCCTCTCTTTTCGCTTCATTTAATTGTCTTTGTATGTTGTTATTGTGTTAAACTATGTAACATATTTAGTTGACATTAATATGTCTAACTTAAATATATATTATATGTTGTTATTTACCCTATTTTGTTTCTTTTTAATCAGAATGGTCCGCGAGGCACTGTATTATGCTTCAAAGCTCGTTTTCACAAAAGAAGAGGTGTTGATTTTAGATTTTTGATGTAGGATAGTTTGGTTCATCAATATTAGTACACATTTAGGTACTGAGGATCTTGCGGCTCTGTTTTTTTGTTTATGTTTTGTATTGTTTCTTGAAATCAGGACCTTAAGAGAGCCGAAAATTTTCTGTTCCAAAACGGATTCGGGTGTTTTATGATATTTTTGGGTATGTTCGTATGTTTTTGTGTGTTTTAGTAAAATTTTAATTATTTCGAATATTTTCGATATTCTTGTGTAAGTTAGGGTGTGTTTGAGTATTTTGGATATTATTAGATTTATCTTTCCAATTTTTTTATATTTCAAGTATACTTGGTTATTCGGTTTTGAGTATCTGAAACAACCAAAATATATACATAAATATATTCTGGGTATCGAATGTATTTCATCTCGATTTAGTTCCAGTTTTTGCGATCTTATATATTGGTTCCCACTCAGGTATAAGTTCGATACGTTTTAAGTTTTTTGGTTTTTTAGTTCTATTTCGGTTAATACACTAAGGTCTATGATAGACCTTAGAGAGTATTGCGAAGAACATGTTGAGTTGGCTTAGAGGATACGACAAAGAAGAATCAAGTTGGAAGAGAAAGAAGAAGACATAATGTGATTTAGTAGAAGATGAAAAAAAGACACGATGTAACGTGGTACAAAGTTTTGTTCCTAAAAGAATTAATGTGATTTTGTAGAAGTTGAAAAAGAAGACATGATGCGGTTGGCTTGTGGTGCTTTACCATGTGAGTTATCGACGATTAGAAATCATTTTTTGGACTTTGGTAAGGCTCGGTGAGATGTTATACCTCGATGTTTAAAAAAAAAATCGAATAAACCAAGACAAATCGAATAATTAAAATACATCCCTCTATACAAAAGGAAAAATAGGTCCCATGAAAAAAGAACTATTTTTTCTTATTAAATACACCGTTTCGGTTTGGATTACCAAACATTTTAAAAGTTAATGTTAAGTTGAAAAACTAATATAAATTTAATTAATGATATTTTAAACTATTATTCTGAAATAAAAATATTTGCATAAGATCTAATATTAAATTGTTTATTCTGAATAAATTTCTTTTCCTAACTAAATTTCTCTTTTAAGTTTAAATATTCTCATTTAATATTTAAGGTTTATAAAATAGAAAATTTACTTATTTAAAATTGTGAAGCTTAAATAATGTTGTTGTTAGATTTGAAACATAAAATTTAGAAAAAGTTTATCAAACAATGGTCCATAATACATATGTATGAAAAATGTACACTATGTATACTACATAGAAATTCACATTCTCTGATGTTCACAAAATTACATATGTATGAGAAAGTACATAAACGAAACCCATCAAATTGCTTCTCTTATTCATCGTAGTTTATACGTTCACCCAACAAAATCGAACATTATGAGTCTTTATATATGACAACCCCACTATAAGAAGAGTCTTTAAAAGAAAATAAAAATATGTCGAGAGTCTTTAAGTACATCTCATATCTTTGTAATAACCAATAGACCAAGTGCTAGAACTTTTTGAAAATTGTTTTCTAACAAAAATGAACATCACATAAGGTCTATACTTTAGTGGGGGATAATTTGCTTACAGGAAATCTCTTGGTTGGTGATATCAACGTCAGATAAGAGCTAAAGCATCACCCCTTCGCTCACAGTGCCTCACGTCTCCTCTTTCACTTTACGATCACCTTTCTTCTTCTTCTTCTTCGCCAAGTTAACCTCTTCTCTTTCCTCCTCATGATAACTTACATCGCAAGCAACATCCTTCCTCCTCCTCCCACTACAAGAAATCAGACAGTTAGAGACGGAAAATAGGTTCGTCTCTA
>OVAN01013193.1:0-13047 GCA_900406275.1 Anastatica hierochuntica
AATCGAAAATCATTAACCAATTTGGTTTATAATTTTCGATCTAGGCTTTAGTTTTAGGTATAAGTATTCTCTTTCTACAAACTTTGTATTCTTGCGCTTCTTTTATCAAAAACCTTTTAGAAACCATTGTTTCTTCTTCTCAGTGATTGAGAGCCTTTGTTCAGCATAGAACAACCTTCCAACTACAGAGTTCATTCTCTAAAAGTTGTTTCTTTGAGATCCTTAAAGGAGTTCAGTCTTTCTGACCCAAAGATAACCCATATCCTTCGATTTTCTCCATTTAAATCGGCCATCCTTTTTCATTCCATCTCTTTTCAAACACAATCATAAAAGAAAAACAAATAAAAATCTATTGATTTCTGATTTCCAGAAACAAAAGGGACTAAAAACCTCCCAAATCTAAGCGGAAACGCATCACTAGGTACCACCAACGCATGTTCACAAAGTTTGTTACCCATGAGCATCAAGTGGTATGTATGGGCAAGGAATTCAGACCAAGCCTTACCAGGTCCGCATTGCAATGGTTTGCCAATCTCACTTCCATTGACTCCTTCGTCTCATTCACATATCACTTTATCGAAACAATTCGTCAGCTGTTGTAGCCTTGAACGTACGAAGGATGACCTATGAGAGATGGTCCAAGAGAAGGGAGAGACCCTCAGAGCCTATGTTCACCGATTTAACATAGAAAAAGTGTCAATTCTTCTTTGTGTCACCTCTAAGGCTATCTCAGCCTTCAAGCGTGGTTTATTACCCAGTGGTGATCTTTACAAAGAACTGACCAAATACCAGTGTCGCACCATGGAGGACATGTTGCCTAAGGCCTGGGCACATATGAAGTGAGAGGAAGATCCGGTTTACCGCATTTAGCAGACAAAATAGCCACCTCCAGAGTTAGGAGGCACGAGAGAGAACGAAAAGAGGTTAAGTTGTACAACAGACCAGGGAGCGATAATTCAACTAAAAGCGATGGAAAGCCACAACTTAAACATTTTGTTTAGGCTGGACAGGAGAAGTACGTCACGACGACGTGGCTTAACATGAGAAGCATGTCCATATACCCTCCTGTGATTGTTAGAGAGCTAGGACATATGTCTGGAATAGTCAAGTGGTCGACCAGGATGCGCACACCAAATAACAGAAGGGACACCTCCAAATGGTGCGACTTCCACTGTGACAATGGTCATAAGACTGAAGATTGCATATCTCTAAGACTAGAGGTAAACTAAGAAAAAGATACCTTACAGTGTTTCTATCAGATAAGGTTGAAAGTCATATACAAGGCGAAGTCCACCAAGGGTTATGAACCAAAGCCGAATCTGACTCACAAAGGCATGACTGTGTCATCAACTTCATAACTGGGGGATCGGAGGTGAGCGGGGTATCCATATCAAATGCTTAAAGGAGCACTAGGGCAGTCAGGCAAAATGTTGAAACTAGCATCAACAAGGGCGAAAAGTCATCAAACGGCGTGAAAAGCTTCAGATCAAGTGAGGGAGATTGGGTGCTAACCCCACACTACGACGCTTTGGAGATATCTCTAGTCATGGCCAACTGCCTCGTGAAACTCATACTAGTTGATAAAGGTAACTCAACTAACACTTGATGCAATTCTGACCAGCTCATTTCTCCAACAACAAGCAAACCGAGTAAGCTTCCTAGAAAACAGATTTGACGTAGGAGCACTCCGAGGAACATATCTCTCTAACCAAAGGGAATTAGGCAATAAGCTCAATTGTTATGGAAACCTTACTCTCTATAGCATCACTACATGCTGGATTTCATCACAACGACATTTCAGACTTGAGAGATATGATTGCAAACTGGTAGCATCTGATTGTTCGCGATCTGGACGTATACGTACTCCAAAGGGTATTCCTACGAAACCAGAAGTTTAAAAGCTATGATTCAACTTGTCTCAGATTTTGAATCCATCAATGGACCATGGAGAAGTGGAATCACTTGAAAAGATTCTTGGAAGAAATAGTTATGAGTTTTCAAAGCCGACAAACTTTCAGCTCATCTTACAAGTCTTTCCGTGTGAATTCAAGTCTAGATCATCCATGTATGACAAGAACATTATTCCAGCCATATTTTATCTTCAAGATGAGTGTCTTAGGCATTCAAAACATCCAAGAAACCTCAGCATCACGTTCAGGATGAAGTGCTCAAGAAGGCCTGTTTATCTCAGCCTAGAAGAAGTTCAAAACCCAAGTTAAGGATCCGTATTCACTTGCTGAAGGGTGATGTGTTAGTATTTTAGTGGTTTTTTTACGGTTTTTACTCGAGAATTATGGCTTTTAGTATGTATTCGGATCTCTTTAGCACGGATTTATGTTCTTTAGTGATTTTACAGGAATCGAGTTTGGATGTGCGAAAAGAATTCATTTTGAATGGATTTCAAGCATGGAAGGAATTTTTCTTGGAGGCTGAAAAATCCAATCAGATGGACAAGGATCGATTGATCCTTGTTTCAAGATCAAACCGAACTTATCGTGAACCGGATTTCATTACTAAAACCTAAGCTGGTGTTTTTTGTATCATAATGCTGTTTTCTTAGTTTTTGAGAGAAAGAGAGAGATTTGTAACCTAAGGAGAAGAATCATCTTTCGTACTTCGAATCTGAGATGAATACTGAACCTTACTCTATATTTATTAATCAATACAATGGTGTCTCTCTTTGATTTGATTTGTGTTGATTCTCTGATCATGAGTGAGTATTTTATTCGTTGGGTTTAGGGTTCTCGCATAGAGATTCATGAATTATTGACATATAATTACATGTTGAGGGATATTATCAATTGGATCATCATCTAGGATTGTTCGTAATGCATGAAATTAAACTGATAATTTTTTTCTGATCTTAGGTTTTTTAACGCCTGAAAAGTGTTTGTTTAAATGCCTGAAAGAATCCTAAATGAGCAATTCATCTTAAGCCAATGGAAGTTGATGTTTAAGTGAATTGTGAACCTATCAAACTTGTTTAGAATGCATGAATAGAATCTGAGAGTCAATGGAAGTTAGTCTAGAGGTTTCTTATACATAGGGAACTGATACTACAGAAGTAGATCAGTTGTATATTAGTGTTTGAGTTCAAGACGGTTTAAAACATGTTCCCTAATCTATAATTCGAGTCTTCAATGAAATGTTTTCTTGAGAATACCCAATGCCCAACTCTTCTTTGATTGATTTACAACCCCGTTGTTGCTTGCTTGCTTTCTTTGCTTTCTTAATTTCGATTATTTGCATCTCTTACAAAACATTTTTTCACTTTATCTTAAATTCTACGTGCTACCTTTGGTCTCTGTGGATTCGATCCTGAACAACTACAACGTACTTCTGTACGCTTACAGTGTTATCTCGGGAAAAAACCTGAGCTATCAAGTTTTTTGGCGCCGTTGCCGGGGACCAATAGGTCGTCTGAGAACCTAGGATCATTGCGTGCCTAAGACATTTTTTTTTAATCTCTTCTTTTTCTTCTCTGTTTTTGTGCTTTCAGGTGCATGAGCAGACCTCATACTAGAAGCCAAGGGATCGCGAATCTTCTCAATTTTGAGCCTAAACCTGCGCGTCTAGAGAGACAGAAAAAGAAGGAGAAGCTGCCGGAGGTTATTGAGGAATTTGAGTTTGCTGAAATCATGGGTGATAACATGGGAGAACACATTCAAGTTAATCAAAATCCTCTCTTTCCTGGAGTCCTTCCAGGAGTTGATCCACCTGCTGGTGGTGGTGCTAATGCTGGTGATCAGCAAATTGGCCAGTAAAATGTTGCAGCTGAGGGGCAACAACGCGCAAATCAACTTCAACGGAGGATGACTCTGGCACAATATGTCACTCTGGAGGCTTTCTATGCAAATCGTGATGGGATTCGTCCGCCTCCCATAGAGAGAAGAGACTTTGAGATCAAGAGTGGTCTCATTAACTTGGTGCAGCAAAATCAGTTTCATGGGTTGTCATCACAGAACCCAATGCACCATCTAGATAAATTTGAAGTCATCTGCAATACTATCTAGCACAATGGAGTACCTGCTAAAGCTCTGAAATGCAGATTGTTCAGTTTCTCTCTGAATGGCAAAGCTACAAGATGGTATAACAATCTAGAGCCTGATTGTTTGACGACATTGGACGAGATCAATGTTGCCTTCCTTGAGCATTTCTTCATGAAATCAAGGTCTATGTCTCTCCGACACAAGATTGCTAGATTTCACCAATTGGGTTCTGAGAGTTTTCATGCAGCTTGAGAAAGATTCAAGGAGTACCTCAATGATTGTCCTCATCATGAGTTCTCAGATTGGAATCTCCTAAACATTTTCTACAATGGGGTTGAGGAGAAATATCAGAATGTTATGGACACCGCGAGCAATGGTGATTTCATGACCAAGACTGTGGAGGAAGCTTATATGTTAGTGAATAACATGGTGAATAGTCAGGCCAATCGAAGATCACATTATGATCGTGGTTGAGGAGTTGTATCATTAAATGTGAAGAGAATTGATGATCTGCAGTCAAAGTTCGATGTGCTAATGAAGAGAGATCAGCAAGGAGTGAACTTTGTTGGAGAGCAGAATGAAGCACTTGTGCTTCAAGAGCAGAAAATGGGACAGTTGTATCATGAGTTCATGACTGAGGAGTAGAATGGTGGACAAGCAGATGTGAATTACGTTGGAGGTCAGGGGAATTTTGATAATAAAGGTTTCAACAAACATAACAAATTCCAGAACAAGCCATTCCAACAGAATCTGAGTGTCTTCAAATCTGGGTTTCAGAACAAGATTCAGAACAGTGGTTTCGGAAACAGTGGCTATCAACAAAAGCATTTTGGTTTAGGAGGATTTACGAACAACTATCATATGGGTTATCAGAATCAGCAGCAAGGACAATCTTCTACGTTTTCTCAAGATAATGAGCTGAAGAAAATGTTGCAGCATGTGCTGGAAAATCAGACTAAGTCTACTGCGGAGATCAATCAGAAAGTCGATAGCATGTACAATGACCTCAATGGGAAGTTTGAGGCTATGAGTGTTCGAATGAAGATGCTGGAAACATAAGTTACTCTGACTTTTGCAAGCAACACAGCTCCACATGGTATCATTCCAGTCAAACCAGAGAGGAATCTAAAAGAATACTGCAATGTTATTACGCTGCGAAGTGGAAAAGAGGAAAAAGTTTCGTCCATGACATAAGGGAAAGGATTGATCGATCCCTGCCCTAGTATCGATCGATCCGTGTCTAATTCCACTTCACAAAATTCTGGAGAGAAGGACAGGGATCGATCGATCCCTGTCCAGACGTGGGTTCGTCCGATTTTCGCGATGAATCAAAGGCACAAGAGGTTGAGGATGAGTATGTACCACCCCCACCTTACATTCCCAAGCCTCCGTATCTTTTCAAACTCCATCAAAAGATCAAGGAACACGAGTATGAGAAGTTGAAGAATCTAGTTGGAGAATTACATGTGTGATTGCCTTTCGTAGAAGCAGTCAAGATGGTACCTTCTCTTAAGAGGTACATGAAAGAGATTCTTTCATAANTCCTAGAACAAGGTGTATCGCTTCTTACTGCGGAGTGTAGCGCATTTCTTTAGAATATCGCACCGGAGAAACGCGAAGATCCACGTCCTTTTGTTTTGCCTTGCAGGATTAGATCTCTTACTTTCGAGAGATGTCTATGTGACTTGGGCTTTGGAGTTAGTTGATGCTGTTGTCTATCTTGTAGAGACTGAATATGGTGAACTATAAGACCATGAAGATGTCCTTGAAACTTGCTGATAGACCAATTTGGAAGACAATATGTATTCTCGATAACATTCCTGTTGGTGTTGGGAAAGGTTATGTGTACATTGATTTTGTAGTTTTGGAGCTTGAGGAAGAACCCAAGGATCCCATCATCTTGGGTAGACCATTCTTATCTACTACTAGAGTGATGATTGATGTTCAGAATGATCAGATTGATCTGTAGTTCGGTAAACTAGATGTGCATTTCAACCTCGAGAAGTCAACGAAGAAGCCTACAATTGATGGGCATATTTTTTGGGTGGACACATTGACTGATGTGATTGAGGAAGCTATGGAGGAACCTTACCCCGAGGATTCTTTTCACGTTTCCTTATTACAAGTCGAAGAAGAGGATAATTTATTGAGTAAAGATGCTTTGGAGATTGGTGAAAAGAACGACGTGAAAGAAGTCCTGGATGGAGAAGTTCGTTCTATAGTAAGAAAACTCAAGACCAAAAAGAAAGTGAAGCAGAAAGAGTAAAATATTGAGGAGATTTATGAATTGACCTTGATTCCTCTAGGATGCGATGGAAGAGCAATTGAGTACAAAGTGAAGTGTAAAGGCAGATTCAGACCTTTTTCCTATGTTAGGGCCATCTTTACATCAGAGTTTAAAGAGAAGGGAGCAGCTGCTATGAAGAAAGAGATGGGCAGCATCCTTGAGCTGAAGATTTTCGCTGGTGGAGCTTGCTTTGGAGAAAGTTCAAAGACCCTTCCAGACTGATCCATCGCCACTGCAGTCAGGCTCGAGACTTTAAACAAGCGCTTAGTGGGAGGCAACCCACTGGGTAATTTTCTTTTTCATTTTTAGTTAGTTTTGTAGTATTTTCCATTCTTGATTTTTGGTTTTGATGCGTTTCCGCTTAGATTTGGGAGGTTTTTAGTCCCATTTGTTGCTGGAAATCAGAGATCAATAGATTTTTATTTGTTTTTCTTTTATGATTGTGTTTGAAAAGAGATGGAATGAAAAAGGATGGCCGATTTGGATGGAGAAAATCGAAGGATATGGGTTATCTTTGGATCTGGAAGACTGAACTCTTTTAAGGATCTCAAAGAAACAACTTTTAGAGAATGAACTCTGTAGTTGGAAGGTTGTTCTATGCTGAACAAAGGCTCTCAATCACTGAGAAGAAGAAACAATGGTTTCTAAAAGGTTTTTGATAAAAGAAGCGTAAGAATACAAATTCTGCAGAAAGAGAATACTTATACCTAAAACTAAACCCTAGATCGAAAATTATAAACCAAATTGGTTAATGATTTTCGATTTTTCCTAACCAAAATAACCCAAAAATTTATTAAACCCAAATCCTAATCTAACAGCTTAATTTAAACCAACTAAAACCGAATAATTAAAAGTCTGATAAATTTGCTGATCTAAACCAGCTTCCATCGAATTTGGCTTGGTGATAACCAAAGCCTGAAGTCTCTCTTCAAGTCTCCGGGTTTGTGATCTTGTCATTGGTCCTTTGGGCAATTCGAGTGGTTCCGGACTTGAACTTGACTTGACTTCATCTTCCACTTCATCGTAACTTGAGTTGTGCTCCAATCCAGCTTCTAGCACCAGCTGTGTTGCATCACCTAGCTATATGGTTTTCGAGATCCGTAGTCACGTCGTAGGTGGGCGTGATTGGCAGGGTGAATCTTCTTAGCATCTCATAGAGCGACGATGTTGGTGAATAGCGTGTCATCATAGTAGTTGGGAGCACTCTTGGTTATTGGTGGGGCCATCCTTGGTAACCGTTTGATCATCTGCTTCATTTCTTCGAACCGCTTGGAGAAGAGTGCTTCTAGACATGTGTTGTTTGTTCCTTGACTCGCAAAAGGCTTATTGTTGGACCCATCGCGATGTGTGCCTAGGGTCTTGATGACAAGTTAGTGCGATTTGTCCTTACTACATTTGTGGCTCCCGTCAAGGTTTCGTTAAGCGGTTGCATAGGCGGGACTCGCCTGCGAAACCAAGTTTGGTGGTCAGGTTCCTCGTTTGTTTTAGAAGAAAACTTCATTTCCATAATCAAGACTTTGAGCATCACGTTCTCTTCCTCCAATTCTTTCATCTGAGCTTCATTCTCTTTGATCTTGGAAATACGAGCTTCAAGATGTGTTTGGTTTCCTCCTCTGTCGTCATCTTTGGTTCGGAATTCGTCGTCCTCTTACTTTTTAAGTTTTTGACTTTGATATTCGTTGCTTCTTCAATTCTTGTTTTATAAACCTCTCCCCTCCTTTTAGCGCCAAACTGTTTAAGAGATTATTGATGAGTATTTAAGGGAGAGAAGACAAGAATCCAATGTAAAAAAGTGAATCTTATTGATTATGAAGAGCTTCAGCTTGATTACAAAGAGAGTTTATCGTAGACGAATGCCTTAGCTAAGGTTTGAGGCTCTTGATCGAGATTTGCATAAAGTAGAGATAAAAGAGGTTATCTTTACATCAGGATTTCCCTTATATCTCTAAAGTGATATTTTCATATCTTTCAAGAAAGATACAGATAATTACCCATTTGATTCCATCTTATCCCATTAGGTATATTTCCTTTTATTTAGCTAAAACATGTCCCAGTCTGGAAGGATATTAATCTTCGGAGAATATTCACCCTGCCTTGGTTTGGACCATGGTTATTGATGAGGCTAGATTTCGCTATTAATTAAATCAACTTCAAGTTTTAAATTTAAAACCTAAATCAACTAACAATCCTCATTAAACCGCAAGTATACGACTATGTCGATTGTAGTACTTAAGGATCGAACCCACAAGAATTAGAGATTCAAACGCTAGGGATACACAATATTTCCTAAGAAGAGAGGTGGTTACTACTAATTATTAATCTAAATGCAAAGCAACCTAAACAAACTAAACAAGACTTAAGATGATGATGAAGTGAAACTCGGATTGGCTTTTGAGAAGGGGTAATCATGTGGTTAACTAACTACAAAGAATGTAATCAAAAGAACAAGTCTAACAACTGCGGAATCAATGTTAGCCTAATTCACTCTCGTGACAATATGTCATTTCCATATTAATACATTCACTCAACTCTCGCTTTTTGCAAATGATAAATCAATTAGAAATCATTAAGAGTCATTCCACTTAGTCACTAAACTCCCTCTCTATCAACTCTAGTTTGCTAAACAAAGTTTAGCATACTTTTGGCTCTCCTAGACATTTCATCGAAAACCTCCCGGGAGTGAAATGTATATATGTCAAGACCTAGTTTTTATCCTAGAACTAGCATTAAGAACACCTAAACCATAGAGATCTAAGTCTTATTTATCCTTAGACATCATTATATAACAACCTAAAAACTCCCTAATCTACCGATCTAAGATCCAATGTATTCTACTCACTAAGGCCCATGGAGAACCAAGAAGTGTTACTTGCTTCTTGAAAGTTCATGCTTGAAGTGAGAAGGACGTGAGAAGAGATGATTGAAAGCAAACAAACTCAAGCACATCCAAGAAAAATCCAATCTTTGTAATAAAGGAAGAAACTTGGAAAAAGAAGAAACTTGATAAAGAACAAGGAAGAACAAATGAAGAACAAGAATTAAAGAGACTTGAATTGCAGAAATAACTTAAAGAGATCCAACATAAAAGAAGTGTTTACAAACTTAAAAGAAATTTAGAGATATCTAAAGATTGTTGCTTAGGTAGCTCAAATGTTCTTGAAGGCTCAGAGAACGTATTTATAGGGAGGAAGAAAGGGTGTTGCCCTAGGTCAATTTTGGTCGAGTGCTCTCTGGTGTAGACCTTATGGGGCTCACTATCGACCTTCCAGGTCGATAGTGAGCTGCATTCCAGCTTCTTTGTCTTGCATTTTCAATTGCCGTCAGAATGGCGTATTATTTGCATATTCTTCCTCTTTGCAAGATCTACCATATGTTGATTCCAAATGATTCTTCTCTTCTTTGCTTCTCTTCATAAATCTTTGAATCAACATTCAAACTCCATGGCTCCACACATCTTTGGCTTCATTTTGATCATTCTTCATTCCCTTTTGCTTCATTTGATTCTTCTTCATTCTCTTTCGTTTCCTTTAATTCTTGTTTATTTTCCCTTGATTAATGCTTGTCGTTCACTTCATTTCCACCAAAAATCAAGTTCCAAAGCCCTCTCTTTCTTGTAATGCTAAATGTGATTCATTCCTTACAAAATGCAAAAACAATGCATGGAAAATGCGAACAATCCTAAACTAGAGTCAACTTGGAAACTATATGAATTTTATCACTTAAATGCAATATGTACACCCTAGATGCAATTAAAACACATACTAGGAAATAATTTACCCCATCACTAAATATATTATCACAAGTTTTTCCAGAAATAGCACAAAACTAAACATAAATTTTAAAACCTAAAAATTAAACTCTAAACTTTTAAAATTAAAAGAAAACATAAAATACTAAATACAAAATTTTGATTTCTAAACATTTTAAAAATTGGTTTTAGTGTTGGTGGTATATTTTTTAAAAACAAATTATTGGTGGTATTTAAAAAAAAAAACTTGTGATGCTGTGTTTGGAATACAAAATCATTTTAATGATAGTTTGAGAAATTTCTCTATATTATGATTTATTACTAAATAGTATTCATTTTATTAAATTTGTAGGTTATGATATGTGGTTAACGTTTATGGGATTTTTGATGGTTCTTTAGGGTAGAAAGACAAGAATTGATTTGAGGAGCAATATTGCTAAGTTGATCTTTATTGATTGAGAAGAGCTAGAGATTGAGTAGAAGAGTTTCACATGACCTCAGCTAAGGTTTCGGATCCCCGATCTTAGTTGCGTGAATTGAAAGTAATAGAAGTTGTATGTCTATCTTGATGTTTTCCTACGAACTTATATAGAAATCTATAAAAAGATATCTCATATCTTTTATGAAAAATTTGGATCATTACAAATTTAATTTCATTTAAGCACAATAAGAATATTTCCTATTATTTAGCTAAAGTTGTCCTTATCTCGTAGACATGAATTTTCGAAGGATATTCTCTTCTTGTCATGGTTCAAACCACAACTAGGATCCGCAACCATGGCTTACGAAATTTGATGAGGTCCGACCTATTTTTTCTTGGTTCTGGTTATGCGTTGTCTTCGCCAACAAGTACTACAACAAAATTAAAGTTCTAATTTTCCTAATAACTAAACAAATCTCCAAGTACACAGTTATGTTGTTGTAGTACTCTACGGGTTGATCTACAAAGAATTAAATATTCAAACACTAGGAATGTACAAAATTTCCTAATCTAAGAAAATAGAAGATAGGTGATATTACTACTAACTACTAGACTAAAATGCAAACATCACCTAAACAAACTAACATAAATGTAATGAATGAATCAAGTAAGAAGAACTCAGATGCATGAGTAGCTAATTTATAATTCCTAAACTACTAAACAAGATTCAAAGATGAGATGGAATAGACCTTGTGAAATGGTAAATGAAAAGGAGATAACAATTAGCTAATTAATGATCAAAGCAATCAAGAACACAACTCATGACCAAGGAGTTCAATAATCGAGCTATCCCTCTCCCATGGCTTAAACTCTATTCATCATACACAAAATGACTTACTCAATTTTTGTTTGTTACTAATCAACTTATGCAAGTGATAGTACAATCAAGTTTCTGTTAATCTCTAAAAAAATTAGCAATCTACTTTCATAGGCTAGGAAAGCAATGATGGTTGCAAAAGCAAATCCCAATTTTGTGGCTCAAAGCTACATCATTAAACAAGCAATCGGTCAACTTTCACTTGTTGCAATCATAAAAAAAAAAGCAATGGCAATTCAAGTCTTTACCACTTTCATGGCTAAAGACTACATTTAATATGTGTAAACAAGTTCAAAATTTATTTTATCTTTTAGCAAAAAATCATTGAGAAGCATTCCATATAGTCACTAATCTATCTAACTATCAAATTTTATTGGCTAGATATCATTAGCATGAGTTTTAAGTTCTCCTATACATCTCATCGAATATCTTTCAGGCGTGAAATGCATACAATTCAAGAACATAGTTAGTTACTCTAATTCTAGCATTAAGGCCACCAAAATCAAAGAGAATCATGCTTAATCTATTACAAAATATCATCGATGAACCAAAAGCTTCGTTCATAATCTACCATTCTCAAGATCTAATGATTTTACTCACTAAGACGGTAAGACCTATGGAAAATCAAAAGTTTCACTTGCTCCTTTAAAATCATTGCTTGAAGTGAGAGGAAGGTGAGATGAAACTAGATGAGATTATATAATTAAGCCCAAACAAATTTACAGAGTTGCAATAAATTCCTAACTTTGTAAGAAATGAAAAAAACTTCGAAAAACAAGAAAAATTGATGAAGAACAAGGAATAACAAGAGACTCTAATTTAAGCCTTCGTAGCTCCACCGTCGGCCTCCACCTTTCTTCTCTACTTTGCTCTTTCTCTCCTCGCCCTTCTCTCTTCTTCGACTAGTGGAGATACTAGTAGTTTGACAAGAGGCGATGGATGTTATGAATGTTTAACTGGATTATCATATGGCCTAGAGGTCGATATATATACAAAATATCAATAGCTAAAATATGTACTTATCTAACTAAGGAAATATAAATGCTATACATATTTTCCTATATACTCGGATATCAAGTTAGATCCTCAATACCCTCTCAAGTTGGAGCATGGAGATCTTGAATGCCCAACTTGAGAAGAAATATATCGAATTCTTTACGTCCAAGAGCCTTAGTGAGTATGTCCGCAAGTTGAAGTTTAGTTGAGACATGCGTAGCATTGCTGAATCTGGCCACGATGTTGCCCCGAACATAATGACAATCCACTTCAATATGTTTAGTGCGTTCGTGAAACACCGGATTTGCACTTATATGAAGCGTCGCCTTACTGTCACAACGTAAAGACATTGGTTCAGTATGATCGATACCAAGATCAAGCAAAAGCGATTTGATCCACCGCAATTCTCGAGTAGTAGCAGCCATTGCGCGATACACTGCCTCTGCAGAAGAGCACGAGACAGTTTTCTGCTTCTTTGTTTTCCATGATATTGGCGAATCACCAAACTGTACCAACCATCCTGTTAATGATTTCCGGGACACATGACAACTAGCCCAATCGGAGTCACACTAACCGAGCCTTATAACGTTCCTGTGAGCCATCGGCTTTGAGCTTTACACGGAAAACCCATTGACTACCAATCACTTGCTTATTAGGAGGAAGGTCGGTTAGATCCCATGTGATGTGATCATGGAAACGGAGCATAAGGAGCAACTTGTAGCAGAGGAT